>QUSF01000170.1:90184-124748 GCA_003676055.1 Chloebia gouldiae | reverse complement strand
GGGATGGGGGAATACACAGACATGGGGACATGGTGACATGGGACATGAACACGGAGGCATGGGATCCACGGCCACGGGGATAGGCAGGCATGGGGACACACACGGGTGTGCACCCACAAACAAAACCACACATGCACGTGTGCACACATACCCATCCCACATCTGCAGCCATGCTCACACACACACACACACACACACACACGCTTGTCCCCCCAGTTCCAGTACACCTCCACTGTGGGCAGTGTTGGCTCTGATATAGCCAACCCTACAAGCTGGAAACACCCAAAAACCCACAGCAAAGTCTGGTGCAAGTGACCAGCACCAGGCGGGCAGTGACAGGAACCCAGATGTCAGCTTGCTGGTGGAAGGTCAGGTCCTGCAGCAGGGAGCTGTCAGGGCTGGCCATGGCCCAAGCATGCTCTAAATCATGGTTTTCTGCCCTTAAATGCTGCAGAATTCAGCAGAGAGACTGAGGAGCATCATTCAGCTTCTCCTCACAGCTCCTGTGACTGAGCAAAGGTGCTGCAGCAGTCAGACATACACACATACATTTTCCAAGCTGTCCTAATCCATGACCTCCTAACCCCAGGATATTTCCCTACTGACCTTCTCTTGAGTCACTTTGAACTTGCCCCTTCATAGTCAGGGCTGCAGCCACAGGAAACTGTCCATACCATGGAACTTGGTAACCAAAAAAATAGTTTATTGAAAGGAATGTAGATGTTGATTTCCTGCCACGTTTCCTCCACATTTTTTGAGGTTTGGTTTCAAAGTTGGAAGTGTTACACCAGGATATTAGGGGGAAAAGGCTGTGGATCCCCTCCAGGGAAAGGGGGAGGAATGAAGTATAAATATATCCTTGATAGCAGAAATCTCTCCCAATCAATCAGCTGGATTTGCCACTACCTGCTGCAGAAATTGCTTCATGCATTATGTTTTAAAATAATTAATTATATTCATCAGAGGAAAATGAGAGGAAACAGTCAGTGAGAACACCTTTGGGCAATTCCTTGGGGAAGGAGAGATATGGGAGTGAGAAAGTGCAGTCATTCCTTTGGAAGTGGGTCTTTGAACAGCACATTACCAGGGATTAGGGAAAGCTCTGGAGGGGATTAAGATTTCACTCAAAGGCTCCTTCTCACCAGCCTTCAAAGCTCCTTTTTCTCCGGAGCCTGGGAAGGCCGGATCTGCACCCCCTGGGTACCAAAGAGCAGACCCAGCTGCATCCACCTCCCAGCCCTCTCCCAGTGATCCCAGCCTCGCTGTGTCCCAGCGCTGAGGAAGCTGCAGGCCCGACCTCCCAGCGCTCCTTCCAGTACCTGAGCAGTCCAGGGAGCTCATGGGCAGCTCTGCCAGGCTGCTGCGGGAGGCTGCAAAGCCGGGGGGTGGCATCAGATGGGCACAAGAGGCTGCAGGCTGCCCTGTGTCTCTATTTCAGCATCTGGGCTGGTGGGCTGGCAGCAGGGGAGGAGTGATCCCAAAGTGGCACAAGAGCAGATGCTACAATGCGGAGACACAGGAGAAATTTGTTTCCCCACTTAAACAAGCAAGGGACACAAGGACTGGACAGCCTGTGAGGGCTCATCGTGGTCTATCAGGAGCTAAAGAACTTGTTAAAATGATGGACAAAGTCTTTTTATATGGACAGATAATGACTCAATGGGAAATGGTTTTAAACCAAGAGTGAAGACTCACACTGGATATTAAAAATTCTTCCCTGTGAGGGTGCTGAGGCCCTGGCACAGGCTGCCCGGAGAAGCTGTGGTTGCCCCATCCCTGAACGTGTCCAAGGCCAGGTTGGATGGGCTTAGAGCAACCTGGGATAGTGGAAGGTGTCCCTGCCCATGGCAGGGGTGTGGAATGACATGAGCTATGAGGGTTCTTCCCACCCAAACCTTTCAAGGATTCTCAAACTCCTGTGGACTCTCCTCAGTGCTTCACAGCCATCTGCACACACGGCAGCAGGATTCCTCCACCATGCAGGGATTTATTTCCAGCCAGCTTTAGAGTCACCAAATTGCTCCATCCCTCCAAGTCCCTGTTCCAACACACACACAGATCCCTTGCACTGTGGTGACTGACACCACCACATCACACCTTGCTGACACACTGAGGGGGTGGAAGGATGATTTCTGCCTGGCCAAAACCACTGGTGAGACTAATTTTGCTCCTCGGGGATTTAAACTCACCATGGGGTTATATCCCCACTCCCTGTGACCCTGAGCACCTCCCTTCCCTGCTTGCACCATCCACCCCATCCTCCCACAAGCACATTCCTCACAAGAGCTGGCTCATGCAGACTTCAGTGCCGTCAGGGAACACGGAAGAGATCCCAAGGCTCACACAGGCATTTTCAGGAGCCTGTTTTGAGCTGCAAAGGGGCCAATCAGTAACATCTGGGAAGAGCTCTGACCCTGCCAGCACCAATCGGGACCTCCAGTCCCATCCCTACACAGCTCTGTGCTAACCTCCCACGTCTGAGATGTTGCACAAAGCACTGCACACGTTTGTGCAGAGCCTCCAGAAGAGGTTAAAGCTGCTTTCTAAATCCTCCTCCAAGGGATTGTAGCCTCATTAGGATGCACACACAGAGGCAGGAGTGTTCCCAGCCCCGTGTTTTCTCCATCACCACCACCACCTACACTCTCAGCAACACCAACACCCATCCATCTCAGTTCCAGCTCCGGAGCCAGCTGGGTGCAGCAGGTTTTACAGGTATGCAGCAAACCTCCTGTTCCCTCTCTGCCCAATCCTCCCACACTGAACGAAACTCAAAACTACCAAGTAACACCGACTCGTAGCTCTCAACAGTTCCAACAGCTGCTAATTGCCAATTCGAATTCAAAGGAAGCTTCCAAACCGGCACTTTAGGGCCAGTGTTTGGGAAGCTACAGCCGCATTCCTGAAGTGTCAGAGGTTTCCTGGCTGAGAGGGAAGGCAGCCGGGCCAGGTGGGAGGGAGAGTGACACCCCCATGCCTGCGCTGAGCACGGGAACAGGACAGCACAGACTAGTCCCAAGTGACTGGGAACTGGCAGGCAAGGATGAGACAGGGATGCAGGGAGACAGATGGTTGTGCGCATTTATTTTCCTTTGATAAAAATGGTGTATGCAAATTACACAGCCATGGAGGCTCCTGGGAAATACCACCCTGCTGGTGGAGTCTCTTGGACAGTCTGAACATTCAAACACACCAGAATGGAAAGGGGTGGGGGAGGATGGATCTAAACTGGGAAGAACATGAACTTCAACATCTTTCAGTGAAGCAAGAAGACCGTTAGCTTATTTTTCAATTTCCTGTTTAGTTTTCACACTTGTACAAATGAGCCCACTGAGCACAGGAGTCAATGCCTCTGGACACCTCTGACCTGGGCAGAAACACACCTTGCAAACACCTTCCTCTGCACAGCACCTTTAACTCAAGCTCAAGAACAGCACACCTGGTTGCTGCACACCCCTGGGCTCCATTATATGTGAAGAGGCCACACTTCAAATGCAGGTTTCTCACCCACCCAAGAGGCTGGAGGCACCTGTGACTGAGGGACACAGGCTCGGTTCATCCCAGGAAACATTAAGACAAATGACATCAGAAATTCTCAGGTAATTTCAATTTTTCTTTTGATCCATTCCCAGTAAGATGCTGAGAGAAATAACCAATCCCCAAACTTGGCTCAATTTTTTAAATATTTGCCTGAAAGAAGGGCTAGGGGAAGGAATCATGTACAATTAAAATCAAGCTACTCAAAACACAATCATTCAGGTAAGTAACTAGAAGTATCGCCTCTACCATCTAGAAAGAGAGAGAAGAGTGTCTGAGACAGGGCATATTTAGGAAAAAATACACATCTGAAGTCTCTGTGGCCACGATGAGAACTGGAATCCACATACAAGCCAGTTAAAAAGCATTTCAACATGAAATCTTAACTTAGTAGGAAGGTCAGGGGTTAAGCTGTATTTTTGTTTTAAATACATGGACAGCTGTCAGATATGAAAATGATGGCGGGCTTTCCGGAAAGATCCCCTGTGCATGTGTATGGATGCATGTGCTGACGCCTGTGGGGCAGCAGGACAGAGTTTAGGAAGGCTGGGAGCCCAGCAGTCTCTCGATAGCTGCGTTGATGTCCCCACCGGTGGCAATGAGCGCCTGGAGATTGGCCTCACGGTTGATGAAGCCCATGGCATTCAGCTGCTCCAGCTGCTGTTGGAATCGCACTTCGGGACTCTGCGCCTGTGAGGGAAAGGACAGAGACCCTGGAGACACAGAGCACACACAGCATTCCAACACGGGCAGTGCCAGCAGCCACGGCTCTGCAGGAACCCCGAGCTCAGCTTCAGGGTCGTGTGGGGACAGCCTCTACGTCCCCCTGGGATGTGGCACAGCAGCCACACCAGACTCAGTCCTGGACCGGTACTGACAGTGGCAGCAGTGCAGGGAGAAGGATCCTCAGCACGCTGAGCTTAAACCTCTTAAAGGGTTCAACACTCCAAAGGGCCAGGCAGACCCCAAGACCAAACCGAGTCCAGAGTACCACAAGCAAAAGAGAACGTTGGAGACCACATCCCCTGAGTGGGGCGAGGTGGGGACCCCCCTGGAGACCTCCCTGCCCATGCCAGCACCTGCTGGGCGTTACGTACTTGAGAGCTTCCTCCGGCCAGCAGCTGGATCATCTGCTGCATGAGCTGCTGCTGAGGGTTAGCACCCCCAGATGGAGAGGCACTGGCCGGCGTCGAAGCAGAGGGAACGGGGTTCTCCGGGATTGTGCTTCCTCCTGTGGAGGATGGGGGCATCCGGGGCATGCCGAAGGAGCCAAGGCTGCAGAGGAAGGCAGGGCGTGCTCAGGGTGACACTGGCATTGGGCACCCCTCTGGAGTGGGGCAGCAGGGCAGTCAGCAGGCATGACCAGGCTGGCCCTCACTGAAGGCACTGCTACAGGGCAGCTCTGAAAACGGAACCAGCTGCATCCATGTTCTGCTCACACACGGCACTGGGAGTGAGCAGAGCTAACAGAAGCCTGCAGAGAACTGCTGTGATGGAGCGTGACCCGTGGTGACAGTAAGCAGAGAGCTGAGGGCTGAGTACATCAGCCTGCCCCAACACACCCACCCAGCCTCGTGTCTGTGTCTGTCCATCTCATACTGTTCTCCTGAGATGAAGTTCTTCAGTTCAGTCCACACAAAATGAAGCAAACAAAGAATAGGGGAAGGACCAAGTGCATTCCAAACCTTTTCTCCAAAAAAAGTCAAGGACTTCCCAGTGAAGCACAAGCAAGCAGCAAGTGCTAATTAGCTTGCTCAGAGGGGCCTGCAGGCACACACCAGCACAAGTCCCCATGACAGAGCACCCTAAGCACATCTCCTGGATGAATCCAGAGCCAGTTGTGCCTGCTGGTGTCGGGCACGGCAGCTCTGCCTGCAAGGCCCCGCTCTGGAGCGTTCCATACCTTGGCACTAGTCCGGGGGCCTCCGTCTGCAGCGTCTGGAGCCCCTGCTGGATCTGGAGCAGGGCCTGCATGGCGCGGGGGTTGGTGAGGATGGACAGGGAGTCCGGGTTCTGCATCTGGGGACAAGGCAGAGAGACACCATGGTACCAACCAGTGAGAGCTCAGGCAGCCAGAGCTCCACCACTGCCACACCTGAGCCAACACCAAGCTGAGCCTCTTGCCTGCGGCCAGCGCTGGCCTTCATGTCTGGATCCTCCTCCGAGGCTCCAGACTGCAGGGCTCACCTGCAGGGACACTCACAGAGCTCACATCAGGCTTCCTAAATGAACTGGATCAATCAGATTAGAACTGGGGACACATGTCTCTGGATTCTGATTTACCTGAGAACCAGCTGCTCTAGCACAATTAATGGTGTAATTTTTGCAAACTCAACACAGTGAGAGCCTGTCTACACAGGGGTTCTAAGTAGCTTCACAAGCCTAATCTGGAGTCTCCCTTTCATTAATTCAGGTGAGTTAATTCAGACTACCTTGTCTAACCAAGTTCTTCCTCTTTGTCTCCCCTGTGCAAACCCCTTCCTTCCTCAGCCCGGCCCCCCAAGCCCACATGCTCCCTAGTGCACTCAGCCAAGCAGCTGAGATCCTGCCTGTGCCACAGTGGGGGGAGAGGCTCTGGAGCCAGGGGCTGAGGGCAGCACAGGGCCAGCCAGAGGCCTTTACCTGCTGCAAGAAGACAGGGAGCTGAAGGCGGAGCTGTTCTTGAAGCTGTGGATTCCCAGCAAAGAGGGGGACATTTACCATGATCTAGCAAGAGACAGCACATGTAGGTAGGGTCAGAGGGTTGCTGCCACTTGCTGTCAAACCCTATGCAACTAAGCCATGAAAAACACGTCAGTCACGGGGCCCCTGACTCCCTCCCTGGGCTTTCAACATGCTCCCCTGCTATGGGGGATCAAAATAGGACAGCTCAATTCCTGACAGCAGTGTTGAACAGGGGCCACCTGGCCACAAGCAAAGAGAAGGGCCATTACCATGTCCCTCTGAGAGCCACCTGTTGTGTTAGGGGCTCTGCAAAACAACAGAACTCAGAGCTGGGGCTGCCTTCAGGCTGTCGAGAAACACAACCAAATTGTGTATTCACTCTGCTCCAGTGTCTGCAGGAGGAATCAGTCTGACCCCAGCAGCAGACTGACACCTCACACTGAGCTCATGGCCTGCCTGGCAACAGCTGACAACTGCAACACTTTTACCTGTGCTGCAAAGTCCGGGTTCTGGGCAAGAGTTTGCATCATGCTCCGCATGTAGGGGGCAGAGATCATATTCTGCATCAGCTGAGGGTTTTCAGAAATCTGCTGCAGGAGTCCTTGCATCTCTGGGCTGTTGAACATGCCTGCAAGGGGAAGGGAAGACAAAGAAAAACCCCTGATGAGCCTGAGCACCACTGCATTGCCTGAAATACAATGTGACAGGTGACAGCACTGCCTGTACTCCATCCCCCCCCAGCAGCAAACATGGCTGTGGACAGCCATGGCAGTGCTCTGCTGGCCACTCTCCTGCTCCTGAGGGCTTCAGGGACAGCAGAGTTCCCAAAGGAACTGTCTAACAAGCACATCAGAATAATTTATGTCTGCAAGTAGGCTAGACCCACTCCTCTGGATATCAGCCACAGACAGGGCTCAAATGCCAGAGGAACCAGCCCTCCAAGGAAACCTGCTCAGCCAGCAGCACCCTCCAGCTCCTCCCTTACGTACCAGCGCCGATGCTGGCAGCATTCAGCCCAAAGGGGTTGGATACAGTTGGGGTGCCCTGGGTGGTTGCCGAGCCGGTGCTCCCTTCACTGCTGGGTGCCTGACTCTGGGAAGCAGGGGGTGTGGGGCTCCAGGGGTTTGGCAATGGCTCTCTGTTCTCCGTCCGCAAAGGCTGAGAGCTCGAGCTGTCAGAATTCCCCGTCAAGGAAGAGAAAGGATTGCTGCCAAACTAGGCAGAAAAAAAAAAAACAACAAAAAACCAGATGGAATCAGTTAGTCCCAGCAGATCAATCCCAGCACCGAGCGAGCCAGGGAACAGCCGATCATATTCAGCCAAGTCCAGAATTTTTAAAATACGTGCCATGATCCACCCCCTGAGAAATCTGCAATCCACAACACACCTCACTCAGAAAATGACCAGGCTCAGGAGTGGCCACAGCCCCAGATTCAGCTCCCAAATGCAGGACTTCAAAACACCCTTGTGAAACCAGCACCCGGACATAGCAGTAGGTAATCTGGACTGGAGTATGTCTGCACAGCCCTCTGCAGACAGACCTGCACTCCCTCCTCCTGCACTACCAGCCAGCTGGATCTGAGCCAGCTCCGTGCTGAAGGTGTCAGGCTCCAGCTAATCCAGGGAGCAGAGGGTTGGGCTAACAGTGACAGGGCTTGCCTATCGGTCAGGGCTGGCATCCAGCCTGCTGGGGGACTGGAGGAGCCAGAGCAGGTCTCTCCTCTGACACCTCAATCCATGTCACAAGAGGCACTGCACCATGTTCTCTGGCCAATGCCTGCACTGGAGCGGAGGGATGAAGAGCCAGGCTGTAGGAAAACGCCCCATCAGCACAGGGGACAGGGAAAAGACCCCTTCCCACACTACACCCCAGTGACAATGCAGCCATACCTGCTCCCTGGCTGCACTAAACATGGGCTCCTGGATGTCTGTGTACATCCGGCGCAGGGCATTGTATCCTCCTGGAATGCTCTCGAGGTTACTCAAAGCACGGTCCTGGTTCCGCATCATCTCCTGCATCATGGCAGGGTTACGAGCCAATTCCATCGTCTGGGAGAAGGAGGAAAAGGTGGAAAGCTCAAGCTCCTCTCCCAGGAGAGAGACAAAAATTTAACACAATTCACAGGCAGAGAGCAGAGAGATCATTTATCCAAGCAAAGAAAGCCCAGGGATCCAGACTCCTCCCCAGCCTTGCTCAGCTCTCTTCCTTCTCAGCCTCAGTTCAGCTTGATGAGACTACTCTGTTCCTAAGCAGTATCAGGACATCCAGACATCCAACATCCATATGTTTCCACTCAGTCTGGATGGACTACATACAACAACTGGGAAGGTGGATCCTTCCACCCTCTCCAGACTTTTGATAGGTCTCCCTTTCACACAAAATATCCAGGTCTCATTTGAGGAACTGCTCAAATACAGATTATTCACAATTTAGCCCTGCAGCTCTGGAATTTCATGTATGGCCAACACAGCTGAAAGCAGAATGAGTGAGCAGCAGATGGAACTGAGGCCCATTCAGCACAACCCTCTTGACAAGCCTTCCCAGGAAACAGAAGAGTTCTGTTAATGCCTATTGGCACCCAGATTCCCACTGATCCCTTAGGATTCCCTTCTGATGAACCTTTGGTCTTCCAGACAGCCAGTCCTCTTGGACACAGGTCCTCTCTGCTCTGGGAAAAATGAGAGCCCTCTGGGATCCCAGCCTACACTACTGCTTTCCACCGATACAGGTAGTGAAACACTGTACAGCTCTGGAGTCTCTATGTAATCTGTCAAGAGAACTAGAGAGAAACAAAGAGCTTTTGCAGTAGCTTCACTTCTCCAGCACTATTTTTACTCCCATTCCTGAATCACAACACAGTAGCCTCATAGTCGGCATGCTAAAAAAATCTCAGCATCCTTTTTTTTCCCAATACACCATGGATTCAATAGCTCTGAAAGGGAAATAAGAGTTGAAAGGACATGGGTTGAGTATTTAGTATTCACATAACTCAAGACCACCTCTGTTTGTGGGGAGCTCACAGCAGGAAGGAAGAGATCTCCAAAACCACTATTCTGGCATTCCCACTCCTCCTCTGCAGTACAGACACTGATGTTGGTCCACAAAGACTCTCCTCAACCCCTGTTTACTGAGCCCTGGTGTGACTTACCTGCCTCATGAGCTCTGGGTTATTGAGCATGTGGCTTATCTCTGGATTTCGCTCCATGAGCTGCTGCATCTGGGGATTGGCCATGATCATCTGCCTCATGAGGTCAGGGTTGGACATCATGTTCTGCACCAAGGGATTCTCCATGATCTGGGAAAGCATCTCGGGGTTGGACATGAGCTGCCGCTGCATCTGCTGCTGGAGCTCCATGAAGTTGGCAGAGCCCATCCCAAGGTTGCCCAGCCCAGCAATGCCACCGAAGCCAGCTGGAGAGGGAACAACACATGGGAAGAGAGGTGTGAGTCAGTAACTGGCAGCAACTGCAAAGGAGGGCAGGCACAGCAGCTGAACTGCATCCCCACAAACCCAGAGGTATCCTGTGCTCAGCAGCCAGCTCTGAGTAAGGACATCCCTACACACACTTCACCAAGTGGCATTACCTTGAGCAGGGATACAGAGGTGTGCCATGGGAGTGACTCATGCGAAGCCCATGGCAGGCAGAGACAACAACAGGGGTCAAGACCCCAACTCCTTGGTCTAATCCCAGAAAAGTCTTCCTTCCCACAGTGCCCACTTACACAGGATGGATGCAGCACTGTTGGGGCCTCCATCTCCAGGACCTCCCACGGTCCCCGACCCGCTGCTCCGTCTGCTGCCACTCCCTGCGTCCGGGCCAGCACTGCTGGATGTAGAGGGCTGAGATGGGGCAGCAGGAGAAGAAGGGGTTGCAGTGGGGGCAGAAGCAGCATTGGGGGCAGAAGTAGCAGATGTTGAATCTTGGACCCTGCAAAGGATAAAAGGTATTAAACTCCTGGTGCCAGGGAGGGGCAAGGGGAGTCCTCTGTGGGGACACAGGATGTGCACCCCACAATGACAGGGCTCCCAGCACATCAGCCAGCCCCAGCTTCCACCCCATTTCTGCCTGCACTGATCCACAGCTGTGCTCCCAGATGCCTTCCATATGCTGGAATCTGCCTCCCATCCTGAAGCACTGCACCCCTGACATGTTGTCCTGGTCCAAGCAGAGCGGCTGGATGGGTCTTACCCGGAGTTGTATCCAGCTCTTCCTTGAATCCCACTGAACTATTTACTGCAGCCATATCTTTGAGCAATGAGTGTGCTTCAAACGGAAAAATCCTTCTGCTGCTCCCAAAGAAACCCCAGGAGTTACAGCAGGGCTAGTGCATGGGGTAAACAACAATGTTCACTTCTGAATATTCCTATCAGTGCTTCTGGAGCAAAAAGAAGCATCAGCACTACTGTACAAAAAGGGAAACTGAGGCACGAGGCAGCCAGCACCTGTCTCACAAAGCCACGGAACATTTCTGGCCAGCTTGGCTCCAAATTCCCAGCTCTGCCACTGGCTGTACCTTGATGCAAGGTTCCTGCTCCAACACAAGTTGTCTGGAGCTTCTTTTAACCTGCCCACCCAAAGAGACACTGTGCTGTAAGCCACCACGCAGCAGGCACTGGACATCAGCTTTGCTGAATACATCAACCCAGGTTAGTACCTTCTTACCACAGTTACTCGTCAAGAGTGTTACAGGAATTTGGAAGAGAATTTTAAAGATTTTCTGAAGCCTCTGCAGTCACAACAGTGAGCCCTGGACTTGTATTGAAGAGCTTTTATTAAATTAGACCACAAAATTCACTTTTTTCACCTCAATAATGCTATTATACCTCTGACAGTAAAAACAATGATTTCCTGATTTTTTTCCCAAACCAAGAATTATTTCTTTTCTCTATCTCCCTTTCCTTTTTCACTCTTCTAGAACTTGAAAAATCAACCCTAAAGGCCCCTATCCACTGTCCAGACAGACCTGACTGCTGCTGAAAACCAGTGGCCACTGAGAGAGGCAAAGAGTGGGGAAACAAAGCAAATGGAAAGCTGAACAATAAAGGAAGATGGAAGCAAGAGAAAGGGCACTTGGTTTCTCCCAACCTCTTCCCACAGGAAGAGCCTGTAATGTCTTCAGTAAGCACTTTTCTAGGACTATTATCAGGAGAAAAATGAGCAGTCCAGAACAACTCTGATTCCCCCTTTGAAACGGTTCACCAATACCACATTTATAGTGGAGACAGCAGAAACAGCATCAGGCTACCTGGAGAGGCAGAATCCAAGGAGAGAGAGGCTGCAGAACCTGACAGCAGCCTTCCTTGTGTTTGTAAAAGAACAGTGGAATAAAAAGGGGGAAAAAACCTATTTTGATTAATGCAGTTCCCCCAGGGGAGAGCAGAACTGCACAGAGACATAGCCCTGGAGCTCCCCGGGAGCTGGGGCATGCTGTGACCAGAGCCTGAGGCATGGTTGTAAGGGCCTTTCAAGATCAATGAAATGTGGCTGCAACTAAAGCACAGCAGCTGTTCCCAAAATCCTTCCATACCCACCACCTCTCTGGGAAGAGCCAAACCCGCAGAAGCCTGAGGTCAGCCCCATGTCCTGCTCCCAGTCTGAGGTCTGTGGTGCACCTGAGCCACATCCCCACAGGGACGTGCCTGGGTGCACCCACAGCACCACGAGTGACCCCACACTGCCCCACGTCCGTGGCTGCACAGCATCCACTGCCTGCACCAGCCTGTGCAGCTGTGCCCACACAGTGCCCCACAGGGCATGTGTGCCTCCTGTGGCACCTCGGGGAGCCTGAGCACAGCCTCAGAGCTGAGTATGTAGCAGGAGGTGACAGAAAACCCAGGTATTGGCTTTTACAGCAACACAAATTCACTGGGAAAGTAATCTCTTTTACCAGCAACTTCTCCTAGAACTTTTGCTGGTTTGCTAGAAACAGTATCCATTTCTGACGGGTTCTTCCAAGACACACTCATGAGTAATGTTAAAGGACCAGCCCCTCCAGGTACCTGCCACACACCATCACAGCTGTGTCATCCACAGACAGGTGAGTGACAAACCCCACTGCTCTGTGCCACAGCTGGGGCAGGGAAAGCTCACCAGGATAATCACAACCAGTTATTCCCAGCCCCCATTTGACCCCAACCCCTCCAAGACCAAGCTCTTACTTCTGCGGAGTCTTAATGACCAAGTGAACAGTGAGCCCATCTTTGATCCCATGTTGATTCAACGTGTCTCCATCCTTCAGGATCTTCCCAGCAAAGATCAGAACCAGCTGATCCTGTTTGGCTTTAAACCGTCTAGAAATCTCTTCTTTGAACTGAAAAACAAATAGCATTTTTCAGGCAAAGGACTGCTACCAGTAACATAAAGCTCCTGGGCTCATATCCATTCTGGGAACAGCCCAAGGAACTGACAAGCCCTCAGAGCCCATGAAGGTACCACACAGTCACCAGCTGCTGATGATGGCTGAGGTGCTAATGAAAACCAAACCAAAGCAAAGACAAGCTCTGAAATCACAAACTATGGAGTAAATCTCAGAAAAAAACAGAGCCATTCCCTCAGAAGAGCTGAAGGCTTCCCAAGCCAGACCAATTGTGCTTCAGGCCTAACCCAAACACACCATTTATGCTGAATAACTGAACTGGTTTCATCTGTTCATTTGAGTTTTGTTTTTTTTTTTTCCTAAGGAAAGCCAAACTCTGATTTAATACAGGACAGCACTCTATGGAAAAGGGAATAATCCTTTATCAGCCAATGGAAATAAACTAGGTCTTCTCCAATTCCTATTTCTGCAACTGAATTCCCTGTGAGCATGCCATGGAGCATGGACACCTCTTCCTTACTGTGTGCTGTGCTGGGATTTAGACCTGCAAGCAAGAGTCTCACTGCTGGCCCTGCTGGGGCATCCCCAGATTGATTTGGAGGAAATAAAGCCTTGCACTTGGGAAACACAAACTAAAGGGAATTCAAAGGGGAAGGCCAGGATGGAGAGTGAAACACATGCCGGTTCCAGAGCTCTCAGCCTTCGCACCAGAACTCTAAAATCAGGGCTGGGCACAGCACAGCCCTGGCCCCAGATCACCCTGTCTGTGTCTCTCCCCACACAGCTCCATGCCCGCCCTGCACAAAGCCCTCACTCCACACCTCCTGTACCAAGGGGCTCCCCCCGAGGGAAATGATCAGGAGGGCCACATGTGCAGGCCCACACCATGAACTGCTGCCCGGAGATCCCTGCCAGGCCCTTCACACGCCGACCTCGTGCCCTACGCCCGACCAAAGCACACAGCCAGCCCAACGCAGCGCCCATGACACCTTGTCCCAGTGGGCATCGCCACTTCCTCGATGCCAGGACCAGCCCTAGAGCCCGCCCCTGCCAATCCCAGCCTTTGCTAACCGCAGCTCTTGGCAATCCCAGCCCTCTCCCGCTCCCTAGCAGGTGCAGAGCCCACCCAGCCCACCCGTGGAAGGGCCGATGTTTCCTTTCCTCCACCTCATCCAACGCTGGCCCCAAACATCCGCCCAGTTCCTCTCCCCTGGCCAGGGGAATCTGCCTCCAGAGAAATCCCGACGTACGCCAGGACCCCCAGTGTCCCTCTGGAAGCCCCCCACGCACCCATGCGGCTGTGCCCACAATCCCAACACCCTTCCCACACCTCCGCTCAGGAAACACGCTCCCACGCAGCCCGGCCCACGGGCCGAGCCCCCAGACCCCACCCCGGTCCTTCCCACCCCTCCCACTGCCACCACTCCCAAAGCCGCTCTCCGAGCCCCCCAACTCCTGTGCTTTCGACACCTACGACCCCTCCCACAGGTGAGCCCCCCAGACACCTCCCGCCCTCGGGGCTGTTTCCCCTCCAAAGGCCTCCAGCACCTGCCCTCCCTCCGATCCCGCCGCTGCAGCAAGGCCCGAAGGCCCGGGCTGCCCGGCTTGTCCCCGAACCCAGCCCCAGCCCAGATCCGGGTCTCCAAGAGGCCCCCGGACCCTCCGAGCGCCCCCCAGCCCAGAGCGCCCTTCCCCCGCTCCTCACGCGCGCCCGAAATTCCTCCCCGGCCCCAAACCTCAGGTCCCTTCCCAAAAACCCTTCACCCCGCTCCTGGATCCCTCAGCCCCCGCAGAGCAGCCGCCTCAGCCCCCGCCACAGCCCCCCCCAGGCCTCCCCGCCTCCCCGGCCTGCTCCCGCCCCCACCTCGCGCACGGAGGCGCCATCCGCGATGACGATCTCCTCCTTGTCCTTGGGGGTCTTCACGGTCACGCGGATGAGCGCCCCGCCGGGCCCTGGCTGGCCGTCCCCGCCAGGCCCGGGGCCGCCGCCGCCGCCGCCGCCGCCGCCACTCGGCTCCGCCATCTTCGCCGCCCGCCGCCAGCCCGGGCCGCCGCCACCACAGAGAGCCGGGAGCGGCGCCGCGGCAGCGCCTCGGCCCCAGACAGCGCCTCCCGGCGGCCCGGAGGAACAGCGGCAGCGCGGGGGCGGGCGGCCGGAGCGGGGCGCGGGCTCACGGGGGCGGAAAGCGGGGACCAGAGCCTGGGGAGGGGGTGCTGCCCGCAGGGCCCCACCGGTGCCGCCGCCGACCCCCCTTTCACCGGCTCCATCCCCGATCCCCACGGTCACCGAGGGCCACGCCTGCCCCGCGCTCCCTCCTGCTGCCGAGGCCCCTCTGGAGTCCCGGCGCCTACGGGGACAGCGGCAGGCCCGGGCGGGACTACAGCTCCCGGCATGCTGCGGGCGCGGCGCGGCCCCGTGCCGGCCCCGCCCGGCGCGGCCCCACCCGCGGCCCGCGGTGCCGGCGGCGGCCATGCTGCGGCCCAAGGCCCTGACGCAGGTGCTGAGCCAGGCCAACACCGGCGGCGTCCAGAGCACGCTGTGAGTGCGGGGGGCCGGGCGGGGAAGGCTCCCCCCGGGCGGTCCGCGATGCGGGGTGACGGCACTGCGGGGAGATGCTTTCCCCGCCGGGAATGTTTCCTTCGTACCTAGCCCGGCAGATGCTGCCGCTGTCCGTGCCCCAGGGGATGCTGCCCCTGCCATTCCCCGTCCTTGCCCCTGCTCTTGCTCCTGCCCCAGACCCTGTCCCTGCTCCTGCCCATGTCCCTGCACTTGCCTCGGCCATCTGTCCCTGCCCCTAGCCCAGGGATGCTGCCTGCCCCCGTCCCTGCAGCGGGGGATGCTCCCTGCTCCTGCCCAAGGATGCTGCCTGCCTTTCCCCAGCCCCTGCTCTTGCCCCTGCCCCTGCCTGGGGATGCTCCTTGCCCCTGCTCCTGCCCCTGCCCAGGGATGCTCCTTACCCCTCCCCCTGCCCGGGGATGCTCCTTGCCCCTGCTCCTGCCCCTGCCCAGGGATGCTCCTTGCCCCTGCCTGGGGAAGGCGAGGGGCCGGGCCATTCCACACACCCTGCACGGTGCTGGGCTACAGATGGTGCTGGCACGGTGCAAGGTGTGTGAGGCACCGTTCCTGATGTCTGGTGCTGGCATGCCTCGTGCACAGTGCAAGGGCCATGCACAGAGCTGGGGCTGTGCAGTGTTTGTCCTCCTCATGCCCAGCCTGTGGCAGGTCCACTGCTTCAACAGACAGATACACTACAGCCCTGCACTGCCCTGCTTGGGCCTGGCTTGGCAGAGCTTTCTGGCTTTGAAGCCCTCCCACCCCCTGCCAAACCCCTGCAGAGTGGGAGTGTTGTGGGAGCAGTGCTTGGGATTGGGTGGTGGGGTTTGCTCTACCCCTGGTATTGAGAGGGGGTCTGGTGTTAGAGGCATCAGTTTGCCCTGCCATGGCCTTCCCAGGCTGCTGAACAATGAGGGGTCCTTGCTTGCCTACTCGGGCTATGGGGACACGGATGCCAGGGTCACCGCGGCCATCGCCAGCAACATCTGGGTGGCCTACGACAAGAATGGGCACCAGGCGTTCAATGAGGACAACCTCAAATTCATCCTGATGGACTGCATGGTATGTGGGGCTGGAGCCTGCCCTGCCCTCCCTGGGGACATGGCTGTGGTGCCAGGATCGTGCTGGGGGTCCAGGCCAAGCTGGGGTGCAACAGGTGCTGTTTCTCCCTGGCAGGAGGGGCGAGTGGCCATCACACGGGTGGCAAACCTGCTGCTCTGCATGTATGCCAAGGAGACGGTCGGATTTGGGATGCTGAAAGCCAAGGTAATGGCTGGGGTGTCAGCTGGGCTGCATCTCTGCTTTGGTGTGGGAAAGAGCAGTTGAAGAGGATTGAGATGGAAGGGTTGGAGGAAGCTGCTGTATCTGGGACTCTCTTTGCACCTTGCAGAGACTCCTCTGTCCCCTGTGCCTGCCAAGGCACCCCATGACACCTTCTTAAGGTCCTAAACTGAAATACAAATTACAATAAGTAAGTGGGCAGTGGGCACACATGTTGCAAAACCCACCTGAGCGTGGCTCATGCCATTCTCTGCTTGCAGGCACAGGCACTGGTCCAGTACCTGGAGGAGCCGCTCACGCAGGTGGCTGCATCTTGAGCAGGTAGTGGAGGGCTCTGAGGTGCCACTGGGCTCCAGCACCATCACCGTCACCGCCGTGGGTTGGGCGTGAGTGGCCCCATGGGCATCCTGGAGCTCTAGTTGTGATCTTAAAAATACGGTGGCAGGAATTCAGAAGCTGGAAGGAATAAAAGTGTGTTTGATGCTTGTGTCCATTGTGTCTGTTGTTGGGGGAGCTGAGGGGTAACACATCCGAACTGGGCTGGAGGTGCCTGGGCAGTGTTTGGGAGGTGCCATTGCCTTGAGGAAAAACAAGAGGTTGCAAGGGGCTGTTGTCAAAGGAGAGAGGTTACTAGAGAGCCGAGCTCCTACAGAGCCCTGCTGGTCACGCTGGGACAGCTGGGGGTGCTGGGGGCTCCTTCCCATCCCTATTTCCCTGGCTTTCACTTGATGGCAGCAGAGGCGAGGGAATATTCACAGCGGCGGGAGCCGGGCTGAGCGGGGGTTCTGCTCCTGGCACAGCTGCCCTCGCTGCCGAACCACCCCACAGTGCCCTGCTCTGCCCGGTTTGCCATCGCTGCCCTCGATGCCATCGCAGCCGTCCCCTCCCCACGCTGCCCTCCCGCCCATGCCCGTGGTGCCCTCGCTGTGCTGCCCTGGCACCCCTCCCTGCCCACGCTGCCCAGCCTGTTGGTGCTGCTCCCGCTGCCCCAGCCTACCCCGCACTCAGTCAGGCCCTGGCTCCTCCTCCAGCCGCCCCGTGACGGTCCCCGGGGTGCCACTACCTGCCCAACCTGCGCTGCGACACCCGGTCCCACCCCTCGAGTGGAGCGGCCGCGCTGTCGCCGGCTCGGCCTCCGCCGCTGTCCCGGCCGCTCGGCTCCCCTGCGCCCCTCGCTCCCGCTCGCTCCCCGGCGCAGAGGAACCTCGGGTGGCTCCGTCTCCTCCCTCGGCGCCTCCGGGAGCCCGGCCCGCCCCGCCGGCTGCTCGAGGCTTGGCAGCGGGAAGGAGGAAACCCGGGGCGGCCCTGCGAGGGCAGGCGGCGGCCGGGGCGACATGGGCAGCGCCGAGGAGGACTACAACTTTGTCTTCAAGGGTGAGTCCTGCGCTCCCTGCGAGCCCTCCCCTTCCCCAGAAGGAGTGGGGCAGAAATCCAGGGGCTGCGGGGAGGGAACGGGGGTGCCCGTTCCCCAGGGCGGCTGTGTCCTGAGCTGGCACGTTGTTGGCTGTCCCCGCAGCTGTGACGGGCACCGGGAGCTACGGAGGGTCGGGGGACTGGGGGCCAGGCACGGTCTGCTGACAGCAGTGAGGCCAGCCAGGGCTGGTGAGCAGCATCAAGGTCCACAGAGACCCGGGGAGACGCACACTCACTCCAAGTCCGAAGTTGTGCAGTGCCAGGCGAATTGCTGTTACGGGATAGTGGGGCTGTGAAAGAAGGGGCTGAGCGTTTGAGACAAAAGCCACGAGAGGCTGTAACCCCCGAGAACAGTGGGCATTGAAGAATCATTTGCTGCGGTGACCTGGGCAGTGGCACGTGCAGAGGACCTGGGGGTCAAAGCTGAGCTGAGAAATGGGGGCACAGCCTCACACCTCCCATGCTGATCTCCTTGGGCCCACCTGGTCTTTGCCAGGTACTATTGGCTGGACTCTGCTGGAGCTCAGTGCTCCCTTTGTGCAAGTGGAGACAGACAGGCTCTGATGTGCCACCTGTCCTGGGTGCCCACTGAAGCAGGGTGACCCAGGGCTCACCAACATCCTTGCCCTGCTCCTGCTGCCCAGAGGCCAGTAGCCATGAGCTCCCTGACCAGCTCTGGGGTTATGCCAGCACTAGGGAGCACAGCTGGGCTCCCATGGGGACCCTGCTTGCTGACGGAGTGAGTGACCACACCAGGGATTAAACCCACACAGCTGCCCAGCCTCTGCAACCAGTCCAGGGTCACCAGACAACGAGTGATGCCTATGCAACCAGTGCTGGTAGCTGGGGCAGTCCAGTGGGATTTCTCCTTCCTTCCACAGTTGTCCTGATCGGGGAGTCTGGGGTGGGAAAAACAAACCTGCTCTCTCGTTTTACCCGCAATGAGTTCAACCACGACAGCCGCACCACCATCGGCGTGGAGTTCTCCACACGCACAATCCTGGTGGGAGACGCCGTGGTGAAGGCTCAGATCTGGGACACGGCTGGGCTGGAGCGGTACCGCGCCATCACCTCAGCGTAAGGATGGGAGGCCTCAAATCCCTGCCTCTCCTGGGGCTTGGGTTCAGCCCCATGGGTGAGGATGCTGGGGGGATCTGGAACATGGAATAATAGTAGGTTCTGTCACAGGTATTACCGGGGGGCTGTGGGTGCCCTGGTCGTGTTTGATATCACCAAGCACCAGACATATGATGTGGTGGACCGCTGGCTGAAGGAGCTCTATGACCATGCCGAGGCCAGCATTGTTGTCATGCTGGTGGGGAACAAGACTGACCTTGCACAGGCTCGAGAGGTGCCCATGGAAGAGGCAAAAATGTTTGCAGGTACAGGCTGGCACCCCGCCACAGGGCTGGGGGCTTAATAACCTCCCCAACAACATGGACCTGCACTAGTGCAGGCATCTGAACATCTCTAAGGGTGCTCCAGATTGGAGCCATGTCCTCACTGGACATGTCTGCATCATCTCAGGGATCTCCTCTCCTTGCAGAAAACAACGGGCTGCTGTTTGTCGAGACCTCGGCGCTGGACTCCACCAACGTTGAGGAAGCATTCGAGACCATCCTGAAGGGTACAGGCACTGGTGCTGTGGTGCAGCAGGTCCCAGGGCATTGCAGGGTCCCTTTCCCAGGGATGCAGGGCTGGGCAGATGATGTGCAGCACTTCTCTCCCTGCTCCACTTGAGCTATTTGGGGCTAGTTTCTTGAGGTCTTTTGGTGTTGTCTTTATGGCTGCTTTGGTTTTCAGCCTTTGGTGCTGGGTGTTTCACTCCCCACACCCGAAGCTTTGTTCTCACAGCCCTGGGCATCGCTGAAGCCCCAGGGGCTGCTTCTCCCCCGTAATCTCCAGTCTCCTTCCTGTTGTCTTGGGCTCATGACTTGGTGTCTCCAGCATCCTGCCAAACCGGCTGTGGGGACCTGGGGGGCCAGGGACCAAGTCCAAGAGCAGCTCTCCAGGAACGGCAGCCAGCAGCATCCGGGCAGCGAGGTGTGCCATGCCATGCTGAGCCATGCCAAGCCATGCGGTGCTGTTCCATGCCATGCTGTGCAGTGCTGCACTGAACCAGCCTGGCCCAGCGAGCTGCCAGCCCCAGCACAGGGTGAAGCACTAATCCCAGGTTGGGCAAGAGGAAATGGGCCAAGCACAGGGTGTTCCCCAAGCGCCGCAGGGATGCACGCCTTATCCCTTGTCACCCCTCAAGTCACTCCTCTGCTGCGTAGAGGCAAAGGAGAGCCACCAGCACTCTGAGCAGTGGGGGCTGCAGGCTTGAAGCTGTCCCTGCATCCTCGGGGGGCCTTGGCTGACACATGGAATCCCTGGCACTTCTTCTTTTGCAGAAATCTTCTACAAAGTGCAGAAGCAGAAGAGCAGCCAAAGCAACACGGTGTCACTTGCAAGTGAGAGCCCTGCAAGCACAGCCCCAGCACAGGCAGAGAGGCGCCCGTGCTGTGTGGCTCTCTAAGCCTGCTGGGCACCCCGGGAAGTCCCCAGGGGACCCCACAACCCTGGGATACACCAGTGGCCACCAGCACAGGCTGGTGTCGCCCTGCCTGCAGTGCCACCCCTGTCCTGGTGCAGTGGGGACCAGCAGCCTGGACAGGGGCCAAATTCTGCCATAAACAGTGAAAAGCACCAGTTCCAGGAGCTCTTCTGTTTCATTTCTGCTGGGCCCTGATTAGCATCACCACTGTCACGCACCGTATCAGCCCTCTGGACCTGCAGGGCAAAATGACCAGGACACCCCCGAAGCACCTCCGGGGAAGAAGCCAGTAGGTTCTGGGCAGGATCATGCCAGCAACAGGAGCCTCTCTGATTCCCTCTGGCCCTGGGGTTGCTGCTGTAGGGCCACCCTGTGCCGTGCACTGAGGATGAGGCTGACCAACAAGTGTCTGTCCCACCAGGGACTGTTCTAGGGTGTGAAGTGGCAGCACTCAGCCCTTGGCCGTCCCGGCAGGGCCTGGTGCCATGGGGCTGGGAGCAGCTCTGTGTCCAGCACGGGCGTGACACAATCATTAAAGGACTTGTGAAATGCAGGTTTACTGAGCTGGAATTCCTGCGTGTTTGTGGTCGACGCCCTGGGTCCCCACCTTCATAATGTGCTGAGGATCATGGCCTCCAAAGCAACCCAGCTGGATGCCACGGCTCCCCTGTGCCCCCTCCTACCCCGATGCCATGGCCCCCCTGCACTCCCTCCCACCCTGGAGCTAGGCTTGTCCTGTGCCCCCTCCCACCCTAAAGCCATGCTCCCCCTGTGCCCCCTCCCCATGCAGCCTTTTCCAGTTTAGTTCCCCTGTTTGAACTTTATCACTTCCAACGATGACGCAGCCTCTGCCGGTTATCTGAAACCCGGGAAACGGGGTAATTCCTGCTGGATTCTCCGTGTCGGCACTCGCTTTCCCTTTGCCCCACGCCGGACGTGCCAGCCCAGCTCCATGTCACACCCGCGGTTCTGTGCGGGACGCGCTGTCCCCATCAGGAGCACACACAGGTGGTGGCCTGTCCCTGCCCCCCTTACCTGGCCTAGGTGAGCACACCTGAGTGTGACGGGCAGCCCCGGCCGCCAATGGGTGTGGAGCAGGAAGGGCTGTGGCCACCAATGGGTGGCGGGGGACAGAGACGGCCCCTGCCCGGGCTGGGCAGGGCCCGGAAATCCCAGTTGGCCCAGTGGGAGTGGGGCTGTGGTGCCGGGCGAGATGCGGGGCAAGGACGATGAGTACGATTATCTCTTCAAAGGTGGGTCTGCTGCCCGGTGTCAGCCTGGCAGGGCTGGCTCCGCGCAGCACCCCCAGCGTGGCGCTGGGGTCTGGGGCTTGTACTGGGATGGAACACTCAATTCCCAGTTGGCGGGACGGGAGAGGGGCTCGCTGTGGTGTTCCGCTGTGCTGGGAAGGACGGTGCTGAGGCTGAGGTGGTCGGAGGGTTCGCTGGAGCTGCTCTGATGGTTTGTGGTCCCCACGCTCGTTACAGCCGCTCTTGACTCTGCGGGAAGGGGCCGCAGCCGCAGCCGGAGCACTGGAGGGAGGCTGTGCCCACGGCAGGGTGCTGGTCCCGGCGGTGCTGGGGAAGGCTGCTCCGTGGGACTCTGTGGGTGCCGTGTTGGCCCCTGAGCACCCGTGGGTGCTCTGTTCTGCGGCACTGGGCGAAGGGAGCACGTCTGAGAGCTGAGTAATCTCCCCCAGGAGAGAAAACCATGCTGCTCCCCAGCTGCAGTGGAGGGAGAGGATCCAGGGATCCGGGCTTGTCCTTGCTGGTGCTGGTCATGCTCTGACCTCACTGCTGTGCCCAGTGAGGGACAGGGACAGCCTCTTGGAGACACGGTGTTGGCATTTCTGGAGCCCAGCATCCCCATGAAGCAGCCCCATCCCTGTGCGTGCCAGGCTTCCCTGCGGGCTGCTGCGGCCAAAGCAGGTGCTGGGGAAGCAAAGGGGCATAAAAGACCCATAAAATCCAGGGTGTGAGCTCACCGGTGGGTGGCTGTGAGTCAGCCTACCCACACAGGCCTGCCCGCAAGGCCCCGAGTAATTCTAGCCACCGACACGACGTAATTCCAGCCAGCCATGTGCTGGTAGCCCCTGGCTCCTCGCACACCTCCCCTGGCTGCTGCCCAGGAAAATCCTCCTCCATGGAGTTACTCTGGGACCTGGTGTGGGGGAAACTCTGATGCTGAGTGGTGCCTTGAGTAGGATGCCCAGGCAGGAGCTCTCCCAGCTGCCTTGTTCTGCACTTCCCACCTGGTGCTGTGCCAGCTGCATGGCTCTAAGGGGCTTCAGCTCATGGTCCTCCTGTATCTGACCATCCCCTGTCATTCTACAGGAGCCAGGGCTGGGAGCAGCTCAGCACAGGCTTTTCATTCCCCTCCTGGGTCTCATGGTGGTCTCTGGAGTCCTTAAAAAAATAGGAGAACTCAGTTTTCAATGCAAGGGCAGCTCATGCCTTCCAAAGCAGGAGCAAAGTCGAAGGGGAATGCAGTGTTCAGGGGCATGGAGCTGGGCTAGTGCTCCCAGGGTCCAGCAGCTCTGTGAGTCCAGCCTCCCCCATGAGAAAAGGGAGATTGTCTCAGCTGGAAGCAGCGTTATCCCGAGTTCCAGTGAAGTGGGAGCATCAGTTGTTGCAAAGCGCAATGCACGTTCCAGCTGTGCAAGGCCCCTGTACTGCTGGAGGGGCTCAGTATGGCTGAGGAGCGGCTCTGGGCATGGCTGCTCCTCAGACTCTTCCTTGGGGCCCTGTGTGGAGCTCCAGGCTGCTTCCTACAGTGAGACGTGGTGTGCTGAGGATGTTTGGAGGCAGCGAGGACAAAATGTATCAAATGCTTTTGTGCCTGGGGTGGGGGGTGCTGCTCCAGCTCCTGAAGCCATTCAAGCTCAGGGACATGAGGCTCATCACCCCCACAGGCTGCAGCACCATGCACCACCCACCTTGCATCCCTGGCGTGGTACAAAGCCCTCTGGAGCCTGCCATGGAGCATGGCACTGCCAGGGTGGGGATTGTGGCAGTTGAGAGGGGGAAGCAGCAATTTCCTGTTGGTAAAAAACCGAGCTCACATCAAAACTTCGAAGCTGGGAAAGTGATAACAAACCTGGCCTGCATTTCCTACTGCCTTGTCCAGGGTAGTTCAGGCTGCTGTGGTCCTCTCAGACCTCCCTGCAGTGGGCAGCAGCTGAGAAGTCTCCCCAGCAGCTGGGCAAAGGGGGGGATTCTGCCCCTCTGCTCCGCTTTGGTGAGACCCCCCTGCAGAGCTGCCTCCAGCTTGGGGACCCCCCAGCACAGGAAAGGTGTGGAGCTCCTCGAAGAAATCGAGGAGGCCACAGAGATGCTCCAAGGGCTGGAGCCAGTCTGGGAGAGCTGGGGATATTCGGGCTGCAGAAGAAAAGGCTCTGGGGAAACCTCAGAGCCCCTTCCAGTGCCTAAAGGGCTCCAATGGAGTGAAGAGGGACTTTGGAAAAGGGGGAATGCCTTTTCACTGCCAGAGGGCAGGGTTAGATGGGATATTGGGAAGGAATTGTTCCCTGTGAGGGTGGGGAGGCCCTGGCACAGGTGCCCAGAGAAGCTGTGGCTGCCCCATCCCTGGAAGTGTTCAAGGCCAGGTTGGACAGGGCTTGGAGCAACCTGGGATAGTGGACCAATGGGTGGAACAAGATGGGCTTTATGGTCCCATCAACCCAAACCATTCTGTGATGCTGTGGAGGAGCTGCCCTTCCCTCATTTGCTGGCTGTCCTGACACAGTGATTGCTCACCATGCTCTGGAGCCTTCCAGCTTCCCTCAGTGATCCCAGAGGGCTGTTCCATTTCCTGCTGGACCCCCTGGCGCCAGGCTGCTTGGTGGCTGCCCTACACTGAGGGTTTTGTCAGCAGGGTGGCTGCACTGTTGGAGGCATTGCACCATGCAGGGGAGCCATGTCTACGAGCTGGGAAGGAGTTATCCAGGACGTGGAGCAACATCCTTGCAGGGTGGTGTCTGCTGAGCCTTGGCTGAGTAGCAGTGCCTTGCTGAGGCTCCTGTAGTGTGTGGCATCCCAGTGGCCCCTTGCTGGTGCTGCTGTTCCTGTGTCCTCCCCACCGTGGTCGCTGGATGGTTGTGACCTCAGCCCTGCTGTTGTCCAAACCTGGTGGGGAGACATGTCCTACAGGTGGGTGAAGTGTCTGAGTACAGCTGGGGAATGAATAGGATTGGCAGTGAAGGAATTAAAATTAACTTAAAAATAAAACCAAAAACCTGTTGAGTCATAAACTCAACAAACTTGACTGGGGAGGTGTGTGATAAAGCTCTCCAGAGCTCGTTTCACCAAGTTTTACAGGAACCAGCCAGATCTGGGACAGGCACAAAATGCATTTAACCCACACCCAGGGACTTCCCAGCTCATGAGCTGGACCAGCAGCCGCAGGGGAGGATGCTTCCTTTCAAACCATGTGTTAAGTTCTCCAGTGTGCCCTCAGGGCTGGAGGGCACACAGGGTTTTCAAGAGGTGCCCCAGCTCTGCCTGGCCTCTGGCCTGGCTCTCCCTGCATGGGTCCTGACCCCGGTTTTCTGCCCATTTTGGGTACATCAATGCATATGGTGCTTTCCCATCCCCAGGGATAAAGACTTCTGGTAACTTCCCGGTGATGGCAGGGATTTTCTCAAGGGGTATTCACAGGCAGCAGTGATGCTGCTGGGAGGAGTGGAGGCAGCTGGCCCTGTTCTGCTTCACCCCTCACCTGTCAGCTCCTCCTGGATGAGACGGAGGTGGGGTCTGGCTGGGGGGGGCAGATGGGGAGGTTCCCATCCCTGCCAGGCTGTGGGACGGGTGCCTTTCCTGGTGGCTGGGGGAGCTGACGCTGTATTTGTGCCCGCCAGTCGTGCTCATCGGGGACTCGGGGGTGGGGAAGAGCAACCTGCTCTCACGCTTCACCCGCAATGAGTTCAACCTGGAGAGCAAGAGTACCATCGGGGTGGAGTTTGCCACGAGGAGCATCCAGGTGGACAACAAGACGGTGAAGGCTCAGATCTGGGACACAGCCGGGCAGGAGCGGTACCGGGCCATCACCTCAGCGTGAGTTTCCTTGCTCCCAAGCTGTGGCCCTTGCCTGGGGCCCTGCTGTGACCCTGTCCCCTCTCTGTCCCCCAGCTACTACCGAGGGGCAGTGGGAGCTTTGCTGGTCTATGACATCGCCAAGTACCTGACATATGAGAACGCAGAGCGCTGGCTGAAGGAGCTGCAGGACCACGCTGATGCCAACATTGTCATCATGCTGGTGGGCAACAAGAGTGACCTGCGGCACCTGCGGGCTGTGCCCACCGACGAGGCCAGGAGCTTCGCAGGTATCTTCCCCCATCCTGTCCAGTCCCTTCCCATCTGCCTGGAGCTTATGGAACCCCCCTGAGCTCACACTGTTCTTGCAGAAAAGAATGGGCTGTCCTTCCTTGAGACGTCTGCCCTGGATTCCACCAATGTGGAGACAGCTTTCCACAACATCCTCTCGGGTAAGGAGCAACCAGGAAAGAGAGGGACAGGATGAGAGATGGCTTTGGACATTGTGTCCTCTCAGGACACCCCTGGGGGCCTGGCTGTACTGGGTGGGATCTTGGTTGGAATCCTGCTCCCCTGGATGGGGAGAGGTAGGCATTTGCCACCCTGGAGCTGTGTGTTTGCGGAGGGAGCAGATTCCCCACTGAAACACTTACCTAAAGAACGTTTTCACTTCCCCTCTCTCTGCTGGCAGAGATCTACCGCATCGTGTCCCAGAGGCAGATCACGGGACAGCCGGAGTCGGAGTTTGGCCCCTCCACCACCATCGAACCCATCCAGGTGCTGCCCACGCAGCAGGAGGGCCGGCAGGCACCCTGCTGCCAGAACATCTGAGCCCCTGGGGTGCCCCCACCGTGACCCCCCAGCAGCCAGCACATGGTGGCATCATGTGTCTCCCTCAGCCCGTACCTCTGCCCGCCGCAGCTCTCCGAGCAGTGCAGCGAGCTCTGGCTGCTTTTGTGTGCGCCAGCATCCTCCCCGTGTGCTGCTCTGCCTGTCCTTATGTAGGACCAACAAAACCGGGGGGAGGCAAAGCATCAGGGTGTCTCCCCTCTCCCCCGGAGGCTGGGGCCATGCCATCCCCTGTGTCCCTGCTCCCTTTGGCCCTGCAGGCACAGTCACTGGGTGACTGGGTGGCGCTGAACAAGCCCGAACGTGGCGAGTCCCTGTTGGGTGACGCCCTGGGTGCAGCCCCGTGGCCTGGGTGTGCAGGGGGACACTGGGTGCATCCTTCTGCCGCCTGGTGAAGCCAGCAGGGATGTGGCTGCTTGTGCCCAGCCCTGTCCCTGCAGCACCGAGAGCTGGGAGTGCCTCTGGGTGCTGCTGGGGCCATCCAGGGAGGGGTGTGGGGGTGACACTGGTTTTGTGTTGTGAGCCCCTCCCTGTGGCATGACCCCAGCAAAGGGCAAAGCTGCGACTCTGCCATGGAAAGAGATGGGAGCAGGGGCTGGGGGGCCGTGGCCTTTGGGAAGCCCCGAGGAGGGGACAAGGGAGCACCAGGGATCTGGGGGCTGAGGGCAGGGATGAGGTGCTGAGGGTAGACACATGGTCCCTCTGCACAGCTCCCTGTGTGGGAGCCAGTGTCAGCACTGGGGACCCCCTCAAGGTCCCCCGGCGTAGCTTG
Organism: Chloebia gouldiae; assembly: GCA_003676055.1. Taxonomy (NCBI): domain Eukaryota; kingdom Metazoa; phylum Chordata; class Aves; order Passeriformes; family Passeridae; genus Chloebia; species Chloebia gouldiae. The sequence goes on along the minus strand of QUSF01000170.1, from coordinate 97,793 downwards.
GCCCTTCCCTGCTCGAGTGTTTGGCCACTGTGGCTGGTGGCTGCGTGGCCCAGCCTGGGGACATGCCACCACTGGATGGAGTGCCTGCTGCAGCAGCAGGATGACAGTGGCCTTGTCCCCTGCCTGGGGGACCACAGCCACCCCCCAAGGTGGGCATCACCCAGGGTACTGGGACAGACTGTGCTGAGCCCATGCTGCTGTCGGGGTGATTGGCAGGTGTCAATCAAGAGAGGTGCAGGTGGCAAGGCCTGAATTAACCCATTACTGGGAGTGTGGCCCCTGTCGTGTGGGGTTTTGGGGGATCTCTTTCTCTCCACAGCTGCCCCCAGCCTCTGCATCTCACTTGGTTGTGCCAGTAGGATCTGGGCCATGGTTCCTCCTTGGGGCATGATTTGTTGATGGAACAGAAATTGAGGCAAAATCCCCAAATAAAGCTGCTGTTGAAGCCTTTTCTCTCTCTGCCAGGTCTCTCCTTGAGGCAAGAGCAGTGCCAGCCCCACATGGGGCAGCTGGGAAGCATCCACAGACAATGAAGGGTGAGGAGGAGGGCTGTAGCCTGGGCAAGGGGTTGTCCTGCTGGGAGGACAGAGGGGAAAGCTTGAAATTTAGGATTAGAACAGGTGGGATCCTGCTGCTGGCCCGGGGCAGTGCAGGGATGCACAAACGGGGTGCAGAAGCAACCACACCATATGGGTGCTCCTTTTTATCCACCCACTGCAGCCACCCCAGCCTTGGCAGCACCTTAACCTTGGCCCCAGCCCCTTGGCACTGTGTCCCTACACCTTGGCACTTCCTCCTCCAGAGGCAGCCTCATCCCTGAGCTGGCCAGACCCATTCTCTGTAATGCCCTGGGTCTGACTGCAGCTGGGGGCCGTCCCCAGGTGAACAGTGGCCACTGCCCCACGGGCTGCACTTTACCCCCTGCCCACCTCAGCTGGAAAAGCCCTGGAAACGTGCAGGAAGTGCCAAGCACCACCTCCTCCCACACCATCTGCCCACACCAAAACACCGTGCCAAGAGGTGATGTCAGCCCCACCGGCTGGGGAGGTGGGCATGTGGGGGATGGATGCTGCTCCACAAAGGGACAGGGCTGAGCCAAGTGTCCCTCGGGCCTCACTGCCATTGGATATGCCATCAGCCAGGCACTGGCATGGACACATAGGGTGGTGAATTCATTTAAGACTCATGGAGGCACTTTTGGGCTCGGCAACTCAGTTTTGTTGCAGGCTTTCCAGCTTGCGGATGTTTTCTGCTGGGATGAAGAAATGGGAAGCGTGAAATGTGGCACAGGGTGGCTCACAGACGTGGGGCCCGCTGGCTCCAGCTCATCAGCCCACAAGTGCTTTAATGAACCCCAGGAAGTGCTGCCAAAAGCAGGTGACTGGTGGGAGACGCAGGAGGGGTGGCAGAGGGAGGTCCAGCCCCACTTCCCTGGAACTCAGCCCAGCAGGGCCTTGTTCTCAACCACTGTTCCTGGCCCTTCCTAAAGTATGAACAGACACAAATCAAAAGCAGATACCAAGTTTCTTAAGTAATAATACTTTAATAAAATTAAGTTCTTAATGTAATTTAGCACATTTAATACATTAACCCTTTCCCTTCTTTGTTTTCTACAAGTTGTGCAACATCATTATTTTAATTTTATTTTATTTTAATTTTTTTTTCCTTCTCCCATTATACTATATGCCTCAAAACTCAGACAACAAGCCTAACTCTACTTCTATGTTCGGTTATATCTCTCTCTCAGGCCTTTATTTTTGTGTAATGCCAGAGAGATGAAAATACCTGGATGGAACATGTGATCGGTTTCCAATAGTAACAATCCCGACTACAGGTTTCCTATGATGTTAAAAGAGGAAAAAAAAAAAAAGCGAACACAAAAATAATAGGAAATGGACTTTCAATGGAAGGGCCACAGAGTCGGAGTGGCCGGCAATGGCCGGGCAACTCCGTGGCCAGCTGGCTCAGCGTGAGGCGGGAGAACCGCGGGGCAGGACCGCGCCCAGAGCCGAGGGAGAGCGGCTCACGCCAACCCGCGCATCAGTCTGACGGGAGGAAGCCAAGGTGATGCTGTGCAAGCAAAGCCATGAAGGGCTGGGCTGGGGAGGGCTGTGCTACCCTGCCTGAGTGTCGGGGAGATCAGCTGCTGCAGGGACCCGGGCCTGGGGTTCGTTTTAGCACGTCTCAGGTGGGAAATCCCACTGGAGCTGCTCTGCCAGAGTCCCAACGGCAGCAGCTGGAGCCTGGGTCTCTCTGATACCAGGGCAGAGCCCGAGGAAGTCCTCTGCAGCAGCAGAGGGCTGCTCTGGGCATCCCTGGGGATTTCCTTGGCTTGCCTGGGGCTGAGATCAGAGCCGGCTCTGCAGCGCTGCCAGCCCTCGTGCCCACTGCCTTTCATGTTTGCTTAACACTGCTTTCTAACTCAGGAGCAAATCCCAAACTACAAAACAGGATCCAGCCCCTGGTCTTTTTTTTTCCCCTTTTTTTTATGATTATCTTGAACAGAATTCATAAAGAAAAAGGAAAAAAGAATGCTGATGGTTTCACAGATAAGCAAAACAGCCTGTGACCATGTCTTGTGTCCCAGCTGCTGGGAGCCAAGAGCAGATCTCAAAGGCCACACCACACTGCTACATCTCACTGCTCCATTTCTCTGCAAGTTGTTTCAAAAGCATCATCATAAGCCCAGAAAGCATGTCCTGCTGCCAGTAACCTGGTGCCACCATTGGAGGGGGACTTCATTTTCGCACAGATAATAGTGAAACTACTCCAGATTTTCCATTAGTGTCACTTTACTGGGGGTGACTTTCAATTTGCTCCATTAGCAGCCCTGAAGCGATGCTGGAGCAGATCCAGCGCAGAGGGATGCTGCAGCCTGCCAGGGCTGCAGTGACTCCAGATTCCAGCAGAGTAACCCACTGGAACAGGGGAGTCACAGGGGAGGGAGGCAGGAGTTGCCCAACCTCTGCTGTCTCCTGCTGGCGCGGCACAGACAAAGCAAAGTCTGCCTAGCACAATTCCAGCTGAATTTTTCACTGGGTTCTGACAGCAGAACATGACTTCAAGTTCCTACAGGATGTGAAAACCCACACTAAAACACAGAGATTGCTCCCTAATATCCTAGAAAGGGTTCTGGAAGAACCAGCCCATGCTGGCTCTGCTGCCACCAAGGACACCTTGCTGGGGCTCGGATGGGTACACGAGTCCGTACACAAGTGATGATAAAGTGCATCCACCTCCAGTCCAGGGCACCACTGTACAATGTCCATCACTGACGCTTCTTCAAGTATCAAATAAAAAAAATGAGGTAAACCAAAACTGAAAGAGCAAACAGGCCGCCTTGCCGCCCCGGCAGGGAAGGACCAGGCGCTGGATTCACCGAGCATGAACCCCTCTGGAAGTGCAGGAGACATCGTGCCCTGCTTCCCGAAACGCCCCAGCATGCCAGGAGGGTGCCGGGGAGGGATCTCAGATTCACAGTGCTATTTATACGCAGAAACCGAATGAGAACTGTCTTCATTCCTGTCCTGACCTATTGCATGGCTTTGCTGAGTGATGGATGCTGGTAAAGGCTACCCCAGCCCCCCGAGGCAGGCAGGGAGCAAGGGGTGGCCACCGTGCTTCTGGAAGGCATCGATGTGGATGCTCCCAAGCTGCAGGAGATCCGTGGGTTTGCTACAGCTGAGCCACAACTCAGAGGAGAGGAGCAAAGGCTAAACCCAGAGGGAAGCAACTTTCAAGGGTGTTTTCTTTGCGGCACTTGGCTTTGCTAATGACAACGCTGCCTTTTGGATGTTTCTTTCTGAGTTCTCTCCTCTAAGCAGAGATTTTGGTGCAGTGAAAAGCATCACCAGTACTCCAGAGAGAAATGCTGGCTTCTCTCTGGAACGAGTGCAGCAGCTGGCAGGGGCATGGGCCACGTCCTGCCCCAGTGCTGGTGCCAGGGCTGTGCTGCCCTACCCTGCAGTGCTCAGAGTGGGTCTGCCAGCGCAGCACGCCCTGCCTGCTGCCAGCTCCAGGAGCCCTTGCTCCTGCTCTCGGCACTGCAGGGACTCAGGATCCATCCATAGCCAATATGCTGTGCTGGCTAAGAACAGCCTTTAGCCTCCCCTGTGCTTCTGCAGCCCAAACCCAGGCATGTGCCATGTGTGTCACTGTCCCGTGAGCAGGACAGTGGCAGGGCAGCTGCCAGGAAGCAAAGCTGTGGGATCAGGGATGTTGTGGCCCATCACGGCTGCAAAAAGGCCCTCTGGGGCCAGCAGAGGCTTCTCCAGACATCTCACTTGCAGCTGAATGCTCAAAGCTGATGTTTGGAGGCTGAACAAAGAAACACCCAACAAATCAAATCTCCTGGAAGATGCCACATGCTAAACAAGCAAGCTCATCTCGAGGTGCACAGCATGTCCCGGTGCAACGCCACCAGGGTGAGAGAGAACCAAGAAAAAGAAAGAAAACAAAGAGGGAACAAACCAACCCTAATGCCCTGACACTGCCCAGTGCAAGGGCAGAGCCTCCGCCTGGCACCTCACTGCGTTCATGCTCTGTCTGTCACCTTACAGAGGGGAGATCACCCAATCTTCCTTTCCTTCTCCTTCCCACCTGCCCATCCCAGGATCTTCCCACACCTTTGGTGCTTGGAGAAGTTCAAAAACCAAGAACAGCCCAAGGAAAGTAACAGTAACTTGGAATATTTTTCTGCAATTTCCTGCTCCAAGCCCAAGGCTGGAAGTCAGAATAAGGCAAAAATTAATGGCCTAAAACTTCCTTATTTTGTTCCATGACTAGCCAAATCTGTCTATTTTTATTAAAAAAGCAACATAAACCCCCAAACGTATCTTTTTAAAAAAATACATATTATTAGATCCCTCTTTTTTTTGTCTTTTTTTCCCCCTCTATAAAAATAACTTCAGGACTTTGATTGACAGAAGGTACCAGTTGGTAGTTGTTATTTTGTTAGGCTTTCGGTCATTTATTTGTTTGCTTCAGAAAAATAGTACCAAAAAACGATGGAATTCCTGGGGAAGTTAACAATGATCGTGTTCACAAGTTTATTTTACATTCTGCTCTGTCTGGGATCACTTGGATCTACTATAGATTAAACAATATGGATAGCATCTACTATTTGAACTAGTTATTTTTATTTAATCTTTACTCTAGGATTATATGAAATAAATTTGAGTGTTTATTATTATTAACATTTTTTAATACCCATCAAAGCAAACCTTTTTTTTTTCTCATTTTTGGTTAAAAACAAACAAACAGAAAAAAAATTATTTTAAAATGCTTCTTTGAAAGGCAACAGAGCAGAAACATCACCCCGTCATCCTGCTGCTTTGGGAGGGGGAGGAGGGCACGGGCTGGATTCAGGGTGTGAGGGGGACAGACTTCCCCCACTCCCCAGCCCACAGGGAGGTTGTGGCTGCTCAGCAAATCCCTCAAGCAGCCCTGGGACAAGATCCTGTGAAGCAGTTCAGGATGTGCTGGAGCCATGCTGAAGTGCTTTCCCGGATTCACGGAAGCTCAGAACCCAGCCAGGGGCACTCCCTCTGCTCTGGCTGCCCCTGCCGTGGGTGTCCAGCAGGAGCTGTGCCCGCACTGCCCTGGGGAGCAGATGGGATCACCTGTTCCCACCTGGCACGGGCTGGAGCTGGCTGGGAGCTCTGTGTAAGCTCAGCCCCTGGCTGCCCAAAGCACCACGACAAGGGCACGGCTCTGGTGTGGCACAAAGGAATGACCATGGATGTTCTCAAGATCCTGGCCTGAACACTGGCACCAAACCCTGCTGTCCCTGCAACCCGCCCAGCACAGGAAGAGACAGAGCCAAAGCCTAAAGGGAGGCAACAGTGACCACGCAGAGCCCCCAGGAGCGCGTCCAGCGGGTGTTTGTGCCAGCAGCGACCATCAGTCCTGCCCGGCCAGGCTGTGGGAAGGACCACAGATCCTTGCATTCCACTGGGCTCTCTGCAAGCAGATCAAGGCCAAAACCCCTCTGGCTCCCCGGGATGGGATCAGGCTGGCAGTGCTGGCAACAAGGAGGAGGAGGGTGGGGAGCTGGGCAGTGCCAGCTCTGCCCTGCGAGCACGCAGCTCTCCACCAGCCCCGGTCCCAGGGAACCACAGCAGGAGGAAAATCTGTTCCCCAGCGCCTGCCTGGGGGGCGAGTTGGGTCGGTCAGGGATGCTCAGGGTGCCCAGGGATGCTCTGGGTGCCCAGGAAAGGCTGTGCCACAGCTTCCTCTGTGCCACAGCAGGGCCGGGGCTCGCCAGGGCCAGTGCGGGGTGATGCCACCCAAAGACTGCGCCAGAGCCAGCCCCGAGCCAAAATCCACCCAGACATGACCCTTTCCAAGGGGATTCCCAGATAGAGCAGCCACAGCATGGGGGCACAGCCTTGGGTTTATAGTGGTTTTTCTCTTCTACTTCTCTGTTTTTAATTACCTTTTTTTATCTTTTTTTTTTTTAAATACATCCAACTGTGTTAATTTCTTATTTGTGGAAAGGGCTATCTGCACCATAACTATCACCTTTACATACACACACGCACACACGAAAAATGAAACATATATTAAAAACACTTTTTAAGCAATACTCTGGATACAAATGTATTTTTTAACCTACATATATTCTAAACCTTCTAAACTTTTAAGGATCACTTTATCATAAAATAAAATATCCTTTTTTCTTATAATAAATTACCTAATAAAAAGTATTTTTATTAGCCCAGTTCCTTGCTACATTTACATGTAATAAATGCATTTATTAAAATAGAATATTAAATTATAAAGAAATGTTCTAATTTTAAAATCTTAATCTTTTTTTCCCTCCTCTCTCTCTCTTTAAAAAACACCAGGAAATGCATCAAAATAAACCCTTCAAACACCAAACAAAACAGGTTGGAGTATTTTGATTTCAGAGGTTAACAATATTAACAGTCTGAGCCTTTGTATGTATGAAGATTATTATTTTTTTAAGAAAGAAAGAAAAGAGAAAAAAATAATAGATATCCCTCCAGCTGAAAAATACTTTTGCAAATGGGAGCTAGGACAAGATATTTTTATAGTATCTCCTCATTAACTATAAATCCAATTTTGGTTCTTTTTTTCTTTCCTTTGTTATGCATTATAATACACACTATTCTCTATATAATTTATGTTGATGAGGATGACATCACAGCATGATATTACTTTATCCCTCCGTTTCCCTTTGTTATGTTTTGTCACCCACTCCCCCGCACCGTCCCCTGTCCAGCAGTCGCTGTCCCCACTGTAGCAGCTCACAAACACCGCCCAAAAACGCAGTTCTGGGGGACACGGCAGGACCCCGACACGGGGCCAGGGATCCCTCGCTCCCACAGCCCCGTCATGGCTCGGTCCCACCCAGGAGGTCTCGTCCACAAGGAAAACTCGCAGGATGAGTCCCAAATCCAGCACAGCCCCAAGCCCTCACTCCTCGTTTGCAGCCAGTGCTGAAGTTGGCGGCAGTTTGGCAAAGCACAAGTGGAAACCCCAGTGCTGAACTGGGTGGGCACCCCGCTACAGCCCCTCTGTACCCCCATGGGGCTGAGCCTGCCCGGACCTGGACACGTCCTGCCCGGACCTGGACACGTCCTGC
>QUSF01000170.1:73302-90174 GCA_003676055.1 Chloebia gouldiae | reverse complement strand
CTGCCCAGACCTGACATGTCCTGCCTGGACCTGGACACGTCCTGCCCAGACCTGGACACATCCTGCCCGGACCTGGACACGTCCTGCCCGGACCTGGACACGTCCTGCCCGGACCTGACATGTCCTGCCCAGACCTGACATGTCCTGCCTGGACCTGGACACGTCCTGCCCAGACCTGACATGTCCTGCCCAGACCTGGACACGTCCTGCCCGGACCTGGACACATCCTGCCAGCAGCCCAGAACTTTCCAGCGCATCTCTGCCCTCTCGGCTCCCACCCCCAGGTTTTGGGCACCTGCCCTTGGTGCCACTGCTTGTACCCTCGTGTTGCTGCCTCACAAAGACCACCAGCACCAGCATTCACACGGCATGGCACGGCACAGCATGGCATGGCACGGGTCACCTCAGTCCCCACCCCAGCCCCAGCGGTCCCACGGGCTGATGCAAACCCCGGGGGTCTCCCCATTGCCCAGCCGGGCCGAGGGGAAACCAACGGCGCCCGGGGGTGCCCGTGTCCTGTCATCGTTCCCAGGAACCGACCCTGCTTTGGTGGGGGGTGATTTTGCAGCATGGGGGTCTCACAGACCAGGCTTCCCACAAGGGTCTTGCTGCTCCTAATCCAGAGGGAGGAAGACCCAGTTTGGCGAATCAGGTCCCAGTTCCACCTGCCTCCCTCCAGTCCAGGCACAAGTGGGGTGTCCCCGTCGCTTCAGCACCCCGAGGGGGTTATCCCAAAATCCTGGGAAGGATCGTGGGGGCAGCTGAAGCCAGTGAGGGTCAGTCCAGTTGGTTCACACTGCAAGAAGGGGTCACCAAGGGCATCCTAGAGGTGGGAGGCAAGGGGAGAAGTGCAAGGACCCGGCTCAGTGGGCGCTGCAGAAAAGGGATGGGTGCAGGAGGAGGGGGCTGTATTTTGTTATCGTTATTGCTGGTGAATTAGACCAACAAGCCATTTTTAGTCACCTATCAAGGAAGATACAAGTCAGAGCAAATAGTTAAGGTCATGGGCATTTTTCTTGTTTTTTGTTTTTATTTTTTTTTTAAAGATTTTTATATATATACATATATTTAAAAAGAGGAAAAAAAATTACGCAAATTTGTTGTTTAAGTCCCGCAACCGGGCTCCCCATGGATGCCAACAGGCAGGGCCCGGGCTACGCCTCTCTGGGTGCCCCATGGGGCCAGGGAGAGGCCCGAGCCCCCCGAGTTCCCTGCAGCCCCCACTCGAGGCAGAGGTAGCTCTCGGTGCATTTACAGCGCCTGTTTTTTCTTTCTTCCAAAGTTGCTACATCAAAATATGGAGTCGGTGGGGGGTACAGCGGGAAGCAGGGGACAGGGAAAAATCAAAATAAAACAGGGGCCGAAATACTTCTATTCATTTTAAACTAGAACTGCTACATCAAGCTTTTTTTTAATATATATGTATATGTATATATATATGTGTATATATATATATATATATAAAGGTTATTGGAACTGAAGATTTTATTAAAGGCCAACTTGGAGACTTGAGTAGGAACCTCAACTGCAGAGAGGGGCAGCCCACCCAGGACAGCCCCACTCCAGTTCCCAACAGCAAGCATTGGACGTTTGTTTGGGTCATGATTATTTTTTTTCCCTTCTTTTTTTTTTTTTTAAAGAAAGGGGTTTTGTTTTTTTCTCTAACATTTTTTCAGCATGCAGGAGGCTTTTACATCGTTTTCGCTTGTTAAGGTGAGGGAGGAGGTACAAGGAGCAGAGGTGAGCCCCCTGTACCTTCCCCATTCCCCACCCCCTACAGTCAGTGCTAGAACAGGTCCCCCCACCCCAGGTCCCCAACACAGGGGTCTCCTTCCCCCCTCCCCACTCCCACCCACCTCTTCACAACCTGGCATCAAATAAAGACATTGATCAAGAACTTGCTCACATTACCACGAACAGACTCCACTCAGCCAAGAACGACTACTCACTCACTAACACAGCGGCACGGGGCTGCGGCCACCGCCGCGTCCAGCTCAGCCCCTCCAGCACCAACACCAACATTTCTGAACGCCCCTCTGAGGGGTGGCTGATCCCCCTGCCCACCCCCGGCCCCCACCCCCCGCCCCCCAGCTCGTGCTTCAACCACTCTCTCTACATCAGCGGGAGAATTTTGCGCAATGAACGGATAAAATACAACGCTGGGGTGGGGAGGGCAGGACGTGGTGGAGAAGGTGGCACTGGGGAGAGGAGAGGTTCCCAGAGAACAGGAATGTCCCCCTCTCCCTTCCCTCCCCTTCCCTTAACTGGCACCAAACTGAGGCCAGGTTTTGGATGAGAATGGGTCAGTTGTAGGAAGGATGTGGCCAGTGCTGGCCAGGGCTCCGAAGCCTTTGCTGAGGCCACGCTGCCACGGGGAGGGACGGCTGTGCCGCAGGACAGTTCGGGACATGGGGGCTCTGGGGGTTCATCCAGAGCACCCCAGCCCTCTGTCACCCTCCAGGCTCCACACCAGAGGGTGCAAAACCTCCCCCAGGAAGTGCTCGCATCCCCTGTGAAGGGCAGTGCCGCCCGCCCAGGGGCTTCTTAGAGCTTTGGGGAGGAGGGGAGTACCAATCCCGCCTGACGGTGTCCCGTTAGCACGGCATTGTTACTTTTGTCTTTACTTTTTCCAAAACATCAGCATCTACTATGGCCTGGGAACACTGTCCACCCCTCCGATCTGCCCCTTTGGGAATATATTACTGTTGATGCAAAACAGTGGAGGCATCCCATCATCCCACCATCATTTCAAACCCTCCAACTGGTATCTGAAGATCAAAAGTGGATCTTTATCAGCACAGAGCACCGGCACCACCTGCCCCTGCACAGTGAGCTCAGCCCCTTCAGTGACTGCAGCCACAGCTGGCCTGAGCCCACTGTGCCAGGGCACAGGCAGCAACTGGGAGCAAGCGGCAGCAAACCAAGCAGAAGGGAGGGTGTTCCCAGGAACATTATCACGATGAAAATAAAGTCTCCTGTAACTGAAGGGAATAAAAATCTCAGGTGATTTTTTTTGCTTGTTTTTTTGTTTTCTTTTGATGTTAGAACTGTCTGTGCCAAGTTGTGAAACTTGTTGGTTCAGTTCTAAATCAGGGTCCAGGATCTGTGAGCAGAAGTTGAGGGGCAGGAAATGGGGAAGTGCTGGTAGTGGGAGAAAAATTATATATATGGGTTTATATACACACATATATATATATATAGGTGCTTGATTAATGAAGTGCCTATATATATATATATACACATATATATTTATAGCTGGGTGTACTGGTACTCAATAGGTCAATCCAACACATTTTTAACATCACAGCATTTTAGCATCCACAGACCAGCTGAACAAACCTGATGGAGTGAAGGTGCTGGCCTGCACCTTGCATGCGTTGGCACGGGAGCCAGATCTGAAGCCCATCCTTTCCCACTTCCCAATGGTTTTAAAGTATTTCATTTAACAAAACCAGGAGTCTTGAAATGATTAAAGGATGTTCAACAAGGCAATTTTTTTTCTGTTTTGTTTCGTTCTGAAAAAAATATAATATATAAAAGTGGCCAACCTCAGGAAGATCCAGGAAAAGGACAGCTGAAGAGGTTTTGGTCCATAAAGAAATACTTTTTCTTCTTTTTTGTTTTTTTTTCCCCTACTTGGTTTGGGTAACAAAAGTTTTGGTCCAGTTTAAAAACGACGACAACAAAATTATCTCTATAAACTCAGGGGTTTTTTTGCTTTCTGTTGGGATGCATGTTGGTTTCATATGGGCTCATTGCCTGTATTGCATGATCGTCTCTCTTAGGTTTTGGTGCAATAGGTATGTTTTTTAAGAAAAGAAAAGCACAATGTTCTCTGTCTGTGTGTGGTGTGTGTAGCTGCAGCTGGCATCACTTGGAGGAAAGAATGAAGAGTGACCTACGGAAACGTGGAAGTTGATGCACTCCCCCCATGGACGGGAACTCGGGAATGCTTTGGAAATACCCTGTTAGTGACTCCTGATTGGACTGATGAACAAATCCCTGCTTGGATAAGGAAAAAAGAACAAAGTTCCAGACTCCACGGTGGCTCAGAATAACAAAATAAATGCTCGTCGCCTGGTGTGATCCCAATAGGTTCTTCCAAACCTTCTTCAGTTTCACTGGCGTCGTTTTTATTTCTTCACCTTCTTTTTTTGATTTTCTTTTTTTGTGTTTTTTGTTTGGCTTTTTTTTTTTTAGAAAAAAAGGAAAACAATAAAAGTTCTTTAGCTGTGATTTTTTTTTTGTTTAAATCTTTGAGGTAATACAGTTGTGCCCTCGTTCTAACAGGTTCCCAGAGGTTGATGGTTACTTTCTTGTTCTTCTAAATCCCTGTCATCCGTTTTCCTTTCTTTCTGTTGTTTCTTTCTGAGCTCCCAGTTGGGCCGACAACCCTGGGGGGAGGAGAGTGGGGGCTTCAGGCCAAGACAAAGGTTGAAGGTGGCTGGAGAAAGGCTGGCAGGGCCCTCCCTGCATCCCTGCTCCCTCCCCAGTCGATCCAGGAGGCCTGGCTTGGTTATCACCAAGAAGTCCCAATCTCACCACCAAAAAAAACTGAAGTAAACTGCTTTGCTTGCGAGATCCGAGTGTGCGTTCTGAGTACTTGGTTTACAAAAGACATTGCAGGCTGGAGCATTGTTCGCCCTTCAAAATTTCTGGCTTTGCTATTCACTTTAATTTTATTATTCACTTATTTTTTTTAAAAAATAACATACATTGCTTGTAAAATAATTTCTTTTCTTTTCTTTTTCTTCTTCTTCTTCTTTAAATTAATTTATTCTTTCATCTTTTTTTGTTCTTCAGATGTCATTATTATTATTATCATTATTATTATCATCATTATTATTATTATCATCATCATCATTTTTCTCTCATGGACCCCCCCCCTCCCCCTTCCTCCCCCCCCCCCCCCCAATGCCCTGCTCTGTCTCTTTAGGAAAATATTCTAATGGCCTGAGTGGCTGCCGCGTGGCAGACGGGGCACTCGGGATCAGTTCTCTCGCAGATCCTCACGGCACACTCCATGCAGAAGAGGTTGTGGCCGCACGGCACCAGCGCGGCCGTGACCTCGCTCTCGAAGCACACCATGCACTCGCGGCTGCTGGCCACAGACGTCCGGGCAGCGGCGGGCGTTCCCAGTTTGGAAAAGCCCTGCAGCGGCTCCCCCTGCGACCGCCGCGGCAGCCCGGAGAGGCTGGCCTCCGGGATGGACGAGGACGGGGAACGGTGGGAGTTGGGATGGATGGTGCCGGTGCTGCCGGAGCGCTGCTGCTTCGAGAAGAGCACCGAGACAGGGTTGGTGTTCTCCTGCCCAGCCCACATCGGGGCCCCTGACTCCGGCACCCCATAGTACAAATCCTGCTTGTTCACACCGTAGTTGGGGAAGAGGTAACCGTAATTGAAGTCGTTTTGGTCGTTCAGCCGGGGGGTCTCATAGACGGGGTCAACAGAGCAGTCGCCGATGCAACCCAGGCTGTTCTGGCGGAAGGTGGACAGGGGCTTGCAGCCCGGTGCTGGCGTGTGGACCCGCCAAGCCTCTGAGTAGCGGTTCTCCATGCCGGAGTCAGGGCTGCTGGAGAGGAAGTCGTTCTCGTTGTTGTACTCCAGGATCTTGCCTGTCCTCACCGCAATGTGCGTCTCGATCTCCTCCCGGGCACGCTCCACGTTGCCTGGCGCGCCGGTGATCTCGAAGACGGGGTCCCGGTCTCGGCTGGGCGTGATGATGTAGGTGTTGGTCTGCTGCTGGATCCGCTTGATGGTGGCTCCCTTGGGGCCCACGACCAGCCCCACCACGCGGTAGGGCACGCGCACCCGGATGGTGACCTGCCCTGGCAGGGTGGGCGCGCTGCCGAAGGTGGTGCCCGCCTTGTTGCGGGAGGCCCTGATCATGGAGAAGTGCTCAGCCGCCGAGATGATCTCCCGCCGGGCCATGGCCACGTCCTCCCGCCGCCCCGTCACCATGAAGACTGGCTCCTCCCCCCGCACCGGGGTCTTGATGTAGGTGTTGGTCTTTGCCCGCAGGGCTTTGATCTTGCAGCCTTGGGAAGAGAGAGAAGAAGGCACAGCAGTTAACGAGGATTTGCCACCGCTCGCCCTGCTCTGCAGGACACTGCGCTGAGCGGCCACAATCTCCTGTGCCACCTGGCAGCCACTGCGCAGGACGTGGAACAAGGGAAAGGCCCTATTCCCCTAACCCTGAGGGAAAATGCCAGAGGGAAGTCTACCCTCACCATTCCCAGAGACTCCCTCCCTCAGGAGTGCCATGCTCCCTTATCCCCCACAATGGGGATCACCATTTTGTGTGCTGCACCCCACCACATCATGCCTCCCGACTGCCTTCCCTCAGCAGTCATCCCTAAGATCTCCCTTCCACCCACCCCAACACCACGGAGTAACGGGGGATCCGCCCCGGGTGTCAGTGGTCTCTGTGACAAGGTATGTCCCCAGAGCCCCAGGGTGGCCCCCCAGAGACAATGGTCATCCTTGGGCTCTGGGGACAGGGCTAATGCATGGGGCAGCCAGGGGTCACAGGATAACAGAGGGATGCCAGTCCCACAGCCTGGATGGCCAATGTGGAGCCTCTTGGTCACCCTGTGCCAGCTCCCAAGGGGAGTCACCCGCCTTGACTCCAGAGAGCCAGAGGATTTTGGTACTACTGAGGATGTTTTAAGGTGAATGCCATGAACTTTAGGGGGACAAGTTTGAAGGAGAGTTGCAGAGATGCAGCAGTTTGGGCCTCCCCACTGCAGATATGGCAGAAGTGCAAATGCCAGCAGAGCTAGATGGCCAGGGGTAGCAGGAGGCCAGGATTTGCTTTGGGGCTGAAACAGGAAGAAATGGGGCAGGGCTGCCCTCCTGTGAACCCCAGAGCAGGCTGTGCAAAGATTCCTGCTCCAGGTGCTCAGACCCTCTCTCGAGATCACTGGCCAAGCCCATTCCTCAAATCCTAGAACCAACCAAGCCCATTCCCCCAGCTCCTTACAGCTCAGAAAACAGCCTTCTGCTTTCCCAAAAAGGGCAAAAGACTTTCCAGTGTGTTTTGGCTTCTAAATGATCTTTTGGAGAGTCTTGATCCAGCTGATTTGATTCAGGTTTCCAGATGACACCAGGATGCCATCAAGCAACTAAAGAGTTTTTACAGATGTGGCACAATTCTATAAACTACTCCTGGACCTCTGCTTGCTGCTGTCCTGCCCCTCAGAACCCTCTCTCAAAAAGCCTCACTTGGTGCCCCAAGGCAGTTCCGAAGCCTGGCACCAAGCTCCAGTGCAGGCTGGGGGTTCCTCTGCAGGAGGTGTGCTCTGAGCTCAGATCTCAAAGAAAAGTTAAAACCTGTGATTCTCCCATGCATATGAAGTGAGGTGAGCACTTTGCTGCTGTTTCCCGAGGATTTGGGTGTCTGATGCAGGGCTCACAGAACCAAAGGATGAGGACACAGCACTAGGACTTCTGTGAGATCCCCCAGCACCTCCTACCCCGCCTTCTCTCCCCAGAAAAGACCATCTCCTGTATGTCCTCTACCTGGCACCAGCAGGTTTTCCTCCACACACTCCACTGACATCACGTTTCAACGCACAATGACCTGCAAACGATGCCTCTGCAACCACCAAATGCAGATTCCTCAGCTCCTGGGCTGGAACATTATTATTTATATAGATCTGATAAATAACAGCATCTCTCAGGCTGGGAGCTCAGGGCTGCCACAGCTCCCCTTGTGAGACACAGCTGGTGACATCGGGGTGCTCCCTGGAGAGCAGCGATCCCAGCACCCTGTATCATCAGCAAGAACTGAAGCCCACACCTGTGGCAATGGAAACAGCCTGGTGCCATCAGAGCTGGCCGAATGACTCCCTGGGCTCACAGGTGCTGCAGCAGCCGCTGCATCCAGCAGTGCCCGGCGTGGAGCACGCTCAGCCCGGTCAGCCACACTTGCAGCACTGGCACCGGGCACGGCACCGGGCACGGCACTGGGCACTGCACGGGCACTGCACGGGCACGGCACGGGCACTGGGCACAGCCCTGGCCAATCACAGGCACACACAGCCCCTGGCACAGCCCTGAACCCACTGCCCCTCAGAGGGTCTTGGCAGCAGCACAGGACACACGCCGGTAAATCAGAACTTCACTGTCAACTCCCACTGTGATTTTTAACTTCTCAGAGCTACTTCAGCTCCCAGAGCCTCATTTCCCATTTCTGGAGCAGGAATAGCTGTCTCTTGCCTTGTGCTCCTGCAAAGTTTCCTTTTAGCTCCACATCATAGCACTGCTGCAATAAACCCATCTCTGAAACAGGATTTCCATGTTCCTGGGGAATGGATATGCCAGATCTGCACGAAGAAAAATCTGGGAAAATCCCCAAATCCAAACCAAATCCACCCCCTGCCAAATCCAGTGTAGCTCATGGGTTACTTCCCAGAGTTTGCACCATGAGGTACATTTGTGATGCTTTGTTGAGTAAAGTTTCCAAACAGCCCATGTGGACCAGTGGTCACCCAGTGGTGTGCTATTAGTTCCCAGGAAACTCAAAGGACAGGACCTCATGGAGCCAGGCACAGCTCAAGGATAAGCCCAGGCAGGCAAAATCCATAAAAAAGGTTCATCCCAAGGAGAGCTGGATAAAACCCTGAGAGGTCACCCACGCCCTCTGGCACCCACAGCAGCGTGGGCTGTCCCTGACCCACCGCTGGCAGACATTTCCCTGCCCCCTCCTGTGCTGCTCACTCCCTCTCCAAAGAGGGAGATTCCATCTTAGGAAGATTAACCGAGATGCCACCATTTCCCCAGGGATATCACCAGAGCAGCACATGGAGAGACAGGGTGCTCACAGCAGGCATGAAGCTGAAAATGCCCCCCCCCCGCCCGTGCATCACCCCAGGCTGCAGGAGCACCCTGGAATTCCGCAGTGACCCGCGCTCTGCCTCTGGAGCGCCAGGCTCGCTCTCCTGTGCAGAAAAGACCTCGGGCAGGCGCGTGGCACGGCTGGGATTGGGCTCCGCGCTGCTCTGAGCTGCGGGACAATGACGGCGTGTGGGGGAGAGGGAGCTGAGCCCGGCAGGACTGGAAACAATCGCCGAGCTGACGGGGAGGGTCAGGCAGGCAGAGCGGTGACAAAGGACGGAGGCTCCATGCTGGGGACAGATGGAAGGGAGCAGTGGCAAGGAATACACATGAATGAGGGCAAATGTAAGCACGTTACATGAGCTGGAGTGGGAGGGAGTTAAGGTGGTAGAAATTGAGGGAGAGGCACACCCTGATCCCTCCAAGGGAGGAGGAGAATGAGGTCTGTGGGAGCAAAGCCAAGACACCCCAAAATGGCAAAAGGAAGGTGGGCAAGGAGAGAGCACGGCAAGAGGGAGGGGAAGGAGGATCTGGAGCGGACAAAAGGACGCGTGGTGCAGTCGGTGGTGTGAGAAGGGGGGGAGAAGGGAGGGTCTCTGTGCAGGCCTGCAGACAGGAAAGCCAGCTTTGTGGAGACAGACAGATGGGGATCCTGTGCTTAAAAATGGGAGAAAATCACCTCCTAGGAAATTAGACCAAGTCCAGCAAGCCCAGCAGTCCAGCAGGCTCAGCGGCCCCGGCCTCCAGCAGCTCTGAACTGGCACAGACAATGGCCAAACCATCAGCAGCCCAAATCCAGAGAACTCCACAACTTCCAGGGGCGCTCCACTGGTTTACATCAGCTAAAACCAGGTTGGGCTTAAACGTGATTTACTCACTTAGTGCCAAGGCTCCGGGCCCATCTCAGCCCCATGCCTGACCGCTTTGCACACTAAAAAGGGGCTGAGCCTGCTTTGAGATTACCTTTTCCTGATGGAGCACATCTGCATCAGGATGTGGCCCGTGACATCCCAGCCAGATAGGCAGCACACCCTAATGTGCTCATTCCAAACAAAATTTGTCCTACGTGGGGTATTTTTTTCACACTTTCCCTTCCTGCATAACTGAAATTTGAAAACACCATGTAACAAAGCATTTCACTCGGGCGATTATTCAAAGGGGAGGGAGGTAGAAGGGAAGGAATTGCCTAGCAGGTGGTGTCAAAATGAAGCTAAGGGAAGAAAGAGACCCATGAAAGCAGCACCAATACATAACTTGGTGTATGTTCTCCTCGTTATGACAGAGCACAGACATCAGCATGTCGATCCCTGATGGATCCCTGCCACTTAGATTTTTATATTAAACAGAGAATTAAACCCCTTCTCATTGTGTTTCCATAGCCTACCTTCTATTATTCTGGGTTTTGTCAATAATGCAGATCCCAAAGCATTTCATGAAGAAGGCTATAAGTTCCTCCCCTCACCCTTTTTTCTCTTTAATTTCACTGATTACCAATTGACTCAAAGTAAACGTGTTTGCAAATTACCCGAATTCATCACAAACATTCCCACACAGGACCAAACGCTGGAGGAGTGGAGAGCCTCTGGTGCCCAGACCAGTCAGCTAACTGGAATTAATCCGCAGAGCAGCCATCTCTGGCTGAAAACATATAAATAAATAGAGTCTAGACATTGCCAGGATGGGTGGTGGGGGTCAGGGGGAGATCTGGATGCACAGCCACCTTCTCATCTCTGCTTTTCCCCTGCATCACAGCAACGAATCCATCAGAATTAACAGAGAAAGCTCTAGGAGCTTGGTTCACCTCTCCAGCAAAGACAGCTGCTCACAAGGGACACGAGGGTGCTGGATGCATCTGATCTAGCTGTCATTTCCTTGGCATGAACCCATCCCAAATGTTCTCACTCTGAGCAGCCCCAGACCAGTGTGTTTTCACAGGACCTCAGCAGGGTTTACCCCAAGGCTCCCAGGCACTGCTCCATCAGTGGGCAGAGGATGATCAGAGCACGGAAGGGATGTGCCCAGCACAGCACCACGGTGACAATGCCACCAGGACAGTGCCATCACACACAGCTGTGCCGGCGGAGCAGATCCCTCAAATCATTTCACTTTGGTCTAAATGTAGAGTTAGACCTGCTGATGACTTTCTCCTCGGTGCTGCCACAAGGCCAGATCCTGCACAGGTATATTCTGCTACTGATGCAGTCTAGAGGCTCCTACCTGGCACCAACTGGCACCTCCAGCCCAGGAGCACGACCCTGACCCTGGAAGCACCAGAGGAGCTGTACCAGCCACAGCAAACAGCTCCGGAGCCAACCCCGAGGTGGATCTTTTTGTTTGATTGACTGTGTTGTGGTTTTATTTTGGAAAACACGCCCTACAAATCACTCCAGGTACTGATACTTCTTGTTTTCATCAGATACAAAGTAATCGCTACAGACAAAAGCTTTTTATCCCTCTTCTCATTTATGGCAAGGCACCGCTACACTGCACAGATACAAATTACACCTGCAAATACCCCACGCAGACCCTTCTGGCACTGCTAGTGGGGTGCAAGAGGGTCTAAGGGCAAATTAGAACTTGGTCTTTTTTTCTACTGTAGTCATACAATTGAAGAGGATCATAAAATAAACAACCCTCAGCTACCTTGGGTAAGGTGGGGCATTCTTTTCCCGGTTAACATGAAAGCTTTGTTAAAAGACAAGCACACAAAGAACTTCACAAATAAACCCTCCTGACGGCCTGTGGGGTAAGGTTTTGCTGCATTGAAGACCTGATGAAAGTGGTGTCAAAAAACACAAATGCACACAAAAGGACCACAACCAACCAACTAAATTTCTTTGCACGGAGGGTTTATTGTCCTGATGATGCAAGTTGTATTTACAAGAAGGGGAAAAACACCACCCAACACATCATGCCAGGAAAACCAGCAACTGCCTTGTTCCAGCGCGGCGATTTTACGGTTTTTCACATTGTGATGAAAGTTGTTTGTGGGGAAAAAAAAAAAAAAAAAAAAAAAAAAAAAAAAAAAAAAAAAAAAAGCCCATCAAAACACCCAAAAGCGCCACAGACAATCACCGCCTTGAAAGTTGGGAGGTGGAAGCCCCCAGCCCCGGCAGCGATGCTGGCGTGGAGTGGGTGTGCCCGCGGCGCCCCGCATGGCACAATCCTGCGCGGCCCCGGCACACGCCGGCGCTGGAGCCGAGCCGGAGCCGGGCAGGGCGCGGGGGAAGCGGGGCACGGCGAGCGGCGGGGGACGCGGGGAGGGGGCTGCCAGACAAAGGCGGGGGCCCCCACCCAATGGCAGCGGCTTTCCCACTGCCCTAGATTCCGGGCGGCTGCGCTGCGGCGCGGTGCACTCGGTCAGCGCGGCACCCAGCCCGATCGGATGCGCGGGGGAGCGCGCGTGTCTCCCTAGAAAATTCCCTTTGTCTCTCTCCCAGACCCGTTTTCTCCTCCCACCTCCAGTTCAAACAGCACAAAGTCGATCCCGCTCCGCACTTTTCCCTGGTGTAAATTCCGACCAATTCTCATTAACACTTTGTAACAACCCGACACCGCCTGAAATATCTCTCTCGCTTTAAGGCCCATCCCGAGCTGCCAGAGCAGCGTACGGAGGTTGTCTTCAGACCCCCCCAGATCGGGTGTCTTTCGATCCAAGATTTCGGTGAAGCAGGGAGACAAGAAGATCTGTTTCCCTCGCCACTCCTCGGATGCTGTACATACATCCACCTCCACAGGGTGGGTGGGGGAGCTGCCATCATCAGACTTCCTCAATGGAAAAGGCTCCCTCGGACTATTTTTAAATGCTGAAAGCATTGGAGCATGTTTGGAGCTACACAAAGAACCCAATCACCTGGGTTTAGTGGAGCCTCTTGTTATTTGACTTCGCCTCGCCAAGAAAGAGCAATTTATGTTAAGATCCTCTCTCGCATAATCTCATTCCTGGTGACAACAGGCTGGTTGGAGCAGGCTGGGAGGTGCTGCATCAAAGGGTGTCTGTGAGTACAGGTAACAATGGATGCTATTACTGTGATGAGACCAAGAACCCCTAGAAGGACCAAAAATCCTTATGGGGAAAGTCTTATCTGGGAGTGGGCACAGCACGAAGCCAAAGCAACCCCACACCTTCTCCCAACACCTGCACACACCAGACACACAAAGAACCAGCACCATGTCTCCCTAACCAAAACATCTGGCCTTAAATGTGCCCTTCAGCCTCTCCCCTGGCTCCACTGACAGCAGCCCAGCTTGTCTGTGGGAGCGGGCAGAAAAGTTGGATACAAATCTTGATCTGGCTAATCCACACCCACCTCGGGTCACTTCTAGGGAAGAATGTCAGCGACTGATGATTTCTGCCCCTTCCTAATTTCACTGTCTGCCCAACCAAAACATGATGCCCTTCAGACACTCTCCATTCCTCCCAGCACCCACACCCCATCTCAACCCACATCCCTTGATGTCCCCCTCCTAAAAAACCTACTGCAAACCCCTCTGGTGCTTTGTCTTTACAATTTCATTGGCATGGCCATGAGAGCCAGCACAGGCTGCTGCAGGCAGGACACCCACAATGTTAGCTGGGAGGAGAAATACAAGAGCCACCAAGCACCCTGGTATGCCACGCAGGCCTGGCCTGGCTCCAGAACCAGGGAGCACACACAGGAGGTTCAGTCACCCAAACTCAGCACAGCTGGAGTTCCCACACATGCCAGGGGAAGGGGGGATGACCTGCAGAAGCCCTGACTCAGGCAGAGACTCACCCCAGCCCCTCACTGCAACAGGAGGACAGGCGTGGAGGTCATGGCTCCACCTCCAGCCAGGGAAGGGGTGTCACTACCAACCATGCCCAGGGGTCATAGGCACCAGTCAAAGGGATTCTTGTGACTTCATCCCTCATTCTTCCTTTTCCAGTTTCCTGTCCTCCAGTTTGCAAAGCAGCCCTTGGCACATCCCACCAGCCACCCAGCTCTTTGCCACAGACCCTGGGGCACCGTGTGGAGGAGCCTGTCTGGCCAGTTCCCACCAATCCCCCTTTCCACAGCCCACCACCTCATCCCAGCCAGTCTCCCACCCCGGCGGGCTCGTGGCAGCGCTGCTCAAATTCAGCGCACAAAGCAGCCCCAGCGCAAACTGGAGCAAGGTTTCCAGCAGGCGATTGGCTCCTCCAGGGCACGTTCACAGCTCCTGGCGAAAGCAGGAGCTGCCAAGCTCAGGTTGAGTTCCTGCAGCATCTCTGGCTTGGAGTGAAGCCACCCTCTCTGCCACGATTACGCCTCTTCACAAGCCACCCTCACAGACATTCCAATAAAAATATATCGGGATTGAGCCTTATTTACACTTAAGTGCCTTTTCACTCCTTTGGCAAAGTGAGGGGTAGCCTGATAGCAGGTGGAATTCCCATGGCCAGGTGTGTGCACCAGGGCCCCCGTGCCCAGATCCAGGCCTCTCATATCCACGCCTGCCTATGAGGAACACTTTCATAGACGGTTGATATTATTATAAAATAATCTGAAGGGATAGTATGTTTCTTCAGAAAATAATAAGTTGAAGAAAAAGCTAAACCCTGTTACCAAGTAAAGCCATGAAATAATCTTTACTTCATTATTACTTTTTTCCCCCTCCCTTTTTCAAGATGTTTATCACCCTGTTCACAGGTACCCATAAAACAATTATTTTCCTAGAAAACCATCTGCCACAGGAGCGGTACTACCAAGCGATGACAATCTGGGATTCTAGGATTCCTGGTCAGGCATCCATGAGAGTCCAGGAATCAATCCCCTGGGAGCTCCACACCCAGATCCAGACCCTCTTAATCCGACCTTCTACACAAAAACAAGGCACAGGAGACAGTGGAGACATTCCTACAGTCCTTTAGAAACAAGCGTGGGCCACGATCTCTGCTGGAGTGAAGAGCCGTAGCTACAGGGACTGTGCTGAAGGAATCCCCAGCACAGGATCCATCCCCCCACCCCCATGATGGGGCACAGGCTGCACCATCTGCCCCACCAGCCAAAAGAGCACAGCCACAGCTGCATCCTCACAGCTCCAGCACACTGACATTTCAGTTTCCCAGATGTGGGAAAACCCTCACACACACAAAAAATGGTGGAAAAAATCCAGGTCTCCACGTTCCTCTCCATCGCTCTGGACACAACAGACACGTGCTGCTTTCTGAACACATCGAAACACACCCCCTTTCTCAGGAGTCTGGGGCAGCAGTGAGATCCTGGAAGAAAACAGCCCTGGCACATTTCCCCTTGGTTCCGCCTGCCGAATCCTCTTTCCCAACTTTATTAAACAAAGGGGGCCTGATTCTCCATGGCCTCACACACAGCAGCGCAGAGTTGGTGCTGAGCCCCACCGTGTCTGCCCGTGCTCCACTCCCAGCAGTGTGAAGGCAGCACAGGGAGGATCGGGATCAGGGCCAGTGGGATCTCCTGGGCCAGACCTTCACCCCTTCCTGCCCATCTCCCCAGTGAGGGGCCCCCATCCCGGTGTGAACTCCAGAGCAAGAACGCTTCCCTCGGCTGCAGACGCCCCAAGTTTTGGGGAGGTCAGCACCCCACGGACTCCTGCCCACTCTCCATCCTGGAGAACCGGGACCGGTCTGTGGGAACTGGACCCTTGCTCCAGGGGTGGGAGCAAGCAGAGCCGCCGCAGGCCCCATTGTTCCAACCGCACGCCCTAGCGTCAGAGATGTCCAGCAAGGAGCCATTTGTGTCCCTCTCCCTGTGGCTTCCCCTTGCCCACCTCAGCCCTTCTCGGGGCACTGGAGGTCATCACCTCCCGGATCCCACCACAAACCCTCTGCTCAGGCCCTTCGATCCCAACCCACAGGGGAGCATCTGCCCATAGAGCCGCAGGCTCTGCTCATCGCACTTCCAGAGCGTCAAGTTACTTGTTCAGAGAAAGAAAGAAAGAAAAAAAAAAAAAAAAGCCCAACACTTAGCCGCACTATTATTATTTTTTTTTCTCTGTAGCGACACCAAACTTCTCTAGCAGCGCTGTGCCCCGACTCCCGCAGTGCCCACGGGAGGCGCGGGGCCCCGCACCGCACACCCGGGAGTGGTGGGGGTGGGCGAGGGGTGACTTAAGAGTGGGTGTGGTATGGAGATGTATATATATATATAGATATATATAGATATATATATATATGTAATTTTTTTAAAGCCCTTCTCCATTCCACCTCGCTCCGAACGGAGCCGTGAGAACAAAAGCATCACTGTGGCGGCGCGCGGGCAGCGGCAGCGGGGGGCCCACGCGGGACGGCGGGTCCCGCTCCGGGGTCCCCCTGCTCCGGGGTCCCCCCGCTCCCGGGGGCGGCGGGAGGAGCTCGGCTCCCACCCGCTCACCGGCCGCTCGGACCGAGTCCGGCACCACCACACCCCCTCCGCGCGGCCAACAAAGGGGGACTCCGAGGCGCGGGGCCGGGCTCAGCCTGCACCCCCGCCCTTCCCCCGCCTTATTCCCAGTTTTTTTCTTAAGGAGAGCGCGGTCGAGATCGGCTCTTTGGCAGAACCGGGGAGCGGCGCGCGGGGCTCCGGTGCCGGCAGCCGGACAAGCCCCCGCAGCATTCTCACAGATCCCCCCCATCCCACCGTGCCCAAAAACCTCCGTGCCGGGAGCGCGGCCACCCGCCCACAGCCCGGGAGCCTCGGGCTTTGTCCCCGGCGGGGCCGAGCGGCCCCGGCCCCGAACAATGGGCGGGAGGGAGCGGCGGGGGCGGCGGTGGGCCCCCCCGGCCGCGGGGGAGTGTCCCGGGGTGGGCGAGCGGCGACACCGGGGGAGATCGGGGGTACCGGGGGCCCGGCGCTCACCTTGCCGTCCCACGATCTCGGCCACGTGCTCGGAGCTGGGCACCGGGACGCACTCGGTGGTGTTGGAGCTGCTCTTGAGCCGCAGCTCGGCCTCCTTGTAGAGCGCGCACAACTTGGGCTCCGCCGCCCCGGCGCTGGGCGCCGCCGAGCCCTTCGGGGCCGCCGGGGGCGGCGGCGGCGGCGGCGGCGGCGGCTGCTGCGGCGGCGGCGGCGGCGGCGG
>QUSF01000170.1:11198-68302 GCA_003676055.1 Chloebia gouldiae | reverse complement strand
GGGGGGCGCGGAGCGGAGCGCGGCCCCGCGGGGGGAAACTCTTTTGTTTGAAGGCGGCTGGGCGCTGCGGGAGCGGCCCGGCCCGCGGGCTGATGGGGGATGTAGTCCGGTGGCGGCACACCCCCGCCCGCGGCGGCGGGGACCGGGGCGGCGGGGACCGGAGGTGGCGGGAGCGGGCGGCATGGGGAGGGGGACCCGCTGTGACACCAGGAGGGGGATGTGGGGACCCACGGTGACACGAGTGGATGCGAGATGTGGGGGGACGCGGTGAGGGAGCTCCAGGGGACCCACGGTGACACGAGTGGAGAGGCTGCACGGGCACCCACGGTGACAGGGGTGGAGTGTGGTGCGGGGGACCGCCTGGGACACGGAGGGGGCATTGCTGTGGAGAGACACATTGTGCAGAGGGCGGAGGGGCTGTAGGGGCACACACTGTGTCACGGGTGTAGGGGCTGCAGGGGACCACACGGTGCCACCAGGGGAGGGGAATGCAGGAGGATCCACCGTGTCACCGGTGGAGGGGCTGCAGAGGGACATGCCATGACATGGGGGCGGGGGTACACGCTGTGACACGGGTGACAGAGGTGTGAGGGGACCAGCCGTGCAGTGAACTGGTGGAGGGGACTGTGTGGGAAGGCCCCGTGACACGGCTGGAGGATGATGGAAGGGGATCAGCCGTGCCATGGGTGGAAGGGACTGTGGTGGGACCACTGTGCAATGGGTGGAGCGAGCTGCAGTGGGATTCCCTGTGTCACATGAGGAGGAGGCTCCTTGGGGACCCACCATGCAGCGGGTGGGTGGAGGGGGCTGCATGGGGACCCACTCTGGGTTTCATGAGTGACTCTCTGTGCACACCCCTGGCAGAGAGGGATCGCAGGAATTAAGGGTCTTTGAAAGGACCCACTGAGTGCACCCAGCATGGAAGATCATGAGTGGAAGGGGTCTATGTGGGGATCCACCATGTGCCCCCCACTGTGGAGGGGTCATAGGCAAAGGAGGGTTTGTGTGGGGACCTGTTGCTACCCACTCGTGAGGGGTGCTGCAGAGGTGTCCAGGGTTGGGATCCATCCAGAGACCCACAGGCACAGCAGGGATCCCTGAGAGGAGTGGTGGCTCAGCAGGGACACCTTGGGTACAGCTAGCAGGGCACCAGGGTCAGGGGGGTGAATGGTGGCACAATGGGGCAGGACCCCCCCCCCCCAAAGGACAAGGAGCTCACTGCTTCATCCTTGTGAAGGAGGACATGGCCTTCCAAAAGGGTTCCCCACAAACATGAGGACTTCGGTCTTGCAGTGGGAAGACCCCTGACAAAGCCACAAGCATTTGAGGGACACTACTGTATGTCCACCAGGTCTGGGAATTATGGAAAACAAGAAGGGGGAGCGCCCCAGGCCCCCAAGGCCTTGTAGTGGTTCCAGGCACAGCAAGACTTGGTGAGGCTGCTGGGGCTCAGCTCCCCACCCTTGGCTCTGTGCCCCACAAAGCCCCCTCCTGCAGACTGGGAATGCTGGGGGGGCCGTGGGACAGCCCTGCTCCCTGGGCTGGCCTTTCTCATTGAAATGAGGAGGATTCAGCGTGGAGGGAAGCATTGACAATTGCTCCCCAGCTCCCAGCCGGCCAGGCTGGGCAGTGAGTGTGTGAGCGCGCGGTTCTCCCCTCGCCCCTTTCTTCTCTTTGAATCAAACCAGATGTCTCCCATGAAATGAGATTGCCGGAGCTCACACTGGAGAGGGACAATGCAGAGGGATGCGAGGCTCCCGCCGAGCCACATCGCGCTGCAGCTCTGGCGACGGCAACGGCTGCGGCGAGGGCTGGGGGATGGTGGCACCGGTGCCTTGTCACCGGGGCTGGATCTTTCTACCCCCCACTGTATCCTGTATGATTTGCTCTCTCTGGGATCCTTACAGGAAGGTTTTTTCTTTCCCCCCACCTCCCCTTCCTGGGTCTACCAGCAGAAGATCTCAGCTGCGGCTAAACTCGGCAGATGGGGCACCCAGCACAAGGAGATGGCTCATCCACTGACTCAGCCGGTAAGGTGCTGCTGGAGCTCTCCCTGTGAGTTTGCCCAGGCACTTTGGGAAAGGAAATTTTTGCTCTCAGTTTGGTTTTGGCATCCAGGTTTCCTGATGTGTAGTACAAACTCAGGGAGATGCTGGGACACCAACCAGAGTGGCACTGCTGTGGGTTAGAGCTTGTGGTGGTTGTGCTGTAGGTGTGCACAAAAAAGAGGGAAAAAAGTAAAGCTAAGGGCGGGAGAACACCCCCCCCCCTCGCCTGTGTTTCATGCAGCTCATTTTGGTCATGGCTGTAGAACAGTGTCCTGAATTCGGTTTTCTTTCTTTTTTCACTGTTGTGTAGTGATGGGACTCCTGAGAGTGGCAGTTTGGGATGTTTCCTTTTGTGGCAGTTTGGGAAATTCCTTCTACTAAGAGTTGTCTCTTTGTATTGGGATGTGATGGATGGTGGCTCCATAGGGTGCACGCACACATCCCATGGCAAGTTTTACCACAGGTATATGGCTGGGTGTGCCCCACTAAATGGCCAAAAATGTGCATTTAATGCACGTGGACGTTCACACACACACTGCTGGTTCCCTTGCACACACCTGTTGGCTGTGGCTCACTCCATGCTTTACAACCAGGTGAAACCCATGTGTGTGTCTGTGTAAGCATGTGTTACAGGTGCAAACACACAGGATTATGTACATTGAAACATGCCCACAAACCCCACGTGTTTGTGTCTGAGGCATTTGTGTGCACACACGTCTCCATGCAGGGGTGCTCCAAGTGTGGGCAAGGATCGTGTGTGTGCTCACATGCTGGTGGTGGGAGCTATGGTGTTCTGCCCTGTAAACTATGGGCTTTTCACTTGTCCAGGTTAGATCCCATGTGTGAAACTGGTAGCAATGCCTGCTCTGGAGGCAAGACATCATTTTAGGTACATGGTTTTGCTTCCACCTCCATTTTAAGTTCTGTCACAGAGGTCTCAAAAGAAAGTTCCCTGGAAATCAGAAAGTGAAAGGAAAAGAAGGGGAAAACTGTGGATGTCCAGCTCTGAGCATTCCAGCAGCATGAGCCAGGCCCTGAAATCACCAAACTGACTAAAAAGTTTGTGTGACTCAGAAAAAAAAAAAAATTGAAAATTGAGTTCCTTTTCATTTGCCTTCTCCTGGGGCTGTCAGATTTCACTCTGGTTACATCACCTTGCTATTCTGCACAGCCACAAGGTCTAGAAACTTACTTTAAAAAAACAAAAATTTATACTCACACAGATTCACATGACTCACAGAGCTGGGAATTTAAGGCAACGAGAAACACTCCTAGAAAAATCACAGGAATTGGCAACATGGGCAGTGACTAATCCTGATGGGTCCCTGATAGCAGCATCTCTCAGTTCATACAATATTTTGGGGGCGTAGCTGGGCTACAACCAAGACTTTGATCCTCTTCCCAGTGATAGCAGCTGCTTGGGAATGATCTTACCTCCCGTCTGGCATCGCTGCCTCTGGGGAAGCTGGATTTCAGGAGTAATTCAGGTTAAAGTTAGCTCTGCCAGGTGGCCTGAGCCAGCTCCATGAGCTGGAGTAGGTCAGAGGGGCTCACATCACAGAGCTGTTGGGGGCTGGATCATTCCCAACTCCCTGGATAGAGAGGTAAAAGGCTATTTTTGGGGGGCAGGTAGTGCTGGATTGCAAGTGAGGATTTCAGCATGGGTGTAGTCTGTGCACAGCTATATCCACTCAGTGAACACCCCTGCCGAGGTCTTGGCAGAAACGCAGTGTTTCTAGTTAAAAAGCGGGTATTTCCAAATGTTTTAAAGTCCACATCCCTGGATTACTGTCAGGGGGGAAAAAAAAGTATTAATTAAAGCCAGGGACGGTGGCGGAGTCCTCGGAGCGGAGAGGTTGGGATCAGGCAGCGGCATCACGTGCCCCTTCCCGAGGCAGGAGGCTGCAGAACGATCAAAGAAAGGGGAGAAACTGCAAACTGCAGCTGCTCCCGGTGCCAGAGCCATCGGGGAGGGGTGGCCAGGCACCACGGCTGGTGGCAGAAAGTTCTGTGGGAGGCAGGAATAAAGCTGACATTGACTGAGGAGGTGCCAGCAGCCTGTCCTTAGGCAAAACAGCGACTTAGAGTCACCATCAAGAGCTAACGCAGAGAGAAACTTTCTGGATGAATTTGTGTCATCAGTGTGAAGATGAATTTGGCACTTCCCAGTGCTGCATCCCTCTGCCACTGACATGACCCAAGTCTGGAGGGAAGGTAGCAGCTGCTAGGAAAGGTTTAATGCTGTGGAAGCATCCAACATCCCATAGACTGAGGTGATGAGCTAGTGGTGGGGAGGACAGGGGGAGCAAACACCTGCTTGGAACCAGGACACCTTTTTTAGGCTTTTCTTCATTTTCTTCTTGCACAAAAAAACATAGAATATCCCAAGGTAGAAAGCTCAAGCTGGGATACCATCGCCACAAGTGCTTTGAGATATCATCTCCCTGTCCCTGCACAGATCATTTCAAGAACTGCTCAGCTGCACATGAAACAGAAGCATCCCAAATGCTGGGAAGCTGTAAGGACTCCCTTCCACTCTGAGCCCACGTGCTGGCCATTCCCTGTAGGACATGGTTCAGGGGGGACTCCGTGGTGGCCGATCCACCCGGGATGTCACTCCATCCCCATCTGTGTCCTTACAATTCATCTGCTGCCTGTTGACTTTAAACCTCTTTGCTTTGTCGTGGGACTGGCAGCAAGAGGAGTCTCACTGTCCGTGGAAGGATCCTGAAGTGCTTTGCAAACATTTGTTAATTAAGCTGTTCTATGAGATAAGTAAATTAGCGCAAAGCCTGATCCAAAGCTCCTTGAAGTCCATTGGTTTTGGTGAGCCCAGGTCCATGGGATCAGGCCCAGGAGACCAGGTTTTAAAACCCCTCAATTTTGTTAAGAGCTCAGCATATTGGCTGCAGATGGGTGCTAAGCTACAGGGACAATCTGGCGCTGGGATCACGGGTGCTGCACCCTTGGCAGACTTGGTTGTGTTCATAATGTGGAGGGTTTGGACATCTAGTCACGAGTGGTTTGTTTTTAAAAACTGCATTAAGGTTGCTGAAGAACCTTTTGCTGTAATCTGGATTATTTTAGGTCTGGGATCAAAAGGGGGTGTTCAATTTCAAGGTCATGGTCTCCCCTTATTCCTGCTGCTTATACATTCTGCTCATTTTCCAAGGAACACGTCTTCCTCCCGTTGGAATCCCATCTTCTGCAAGCAGATAATTCCCAATTTCAATTTATAGAACATCAGAATCACCATATGTTTCCTTGGGTACGTCCTCTTTTGAATTTTGTCCAGGGGCACATTGAGATTTTGGCACTTACCTGTGTCTGAAGCTCCAGAAATCAACCCAGGAATGCCGGCACAGCTGCGGATCAGCTCCGTGAGCATCACACCCACCTCCACCGCGGTGCCAGTGGGGCTGGGTTCCTGCATGTGCTCCCTCTGCCTGCCTGGTGCATCCACCATCAGTCAGATGCTTCCTGGACATGTCAAACCCGAGGCCCATGTGTTGGCCAGATGGTCCATGTGTGCCCAGCAAATCCAACACGTCCAGGATGTGTTGGATTCGCTGCACGTTCCTTGTCAAGCTGTGCAGTGCATGTGCACATATTTCTGTCCAGGAGATCTTGAAGGGAAACACTTCTTCATCCAAGGGACTTGCCTCTCTCCTGTTATCCTGACAAATGAACCTTCTCTGTAAGGGGCCACCTGAGAGAGAGGGACGGGCCATGTTCGGAGGACAAAGGGAAATTTCTTCAAACCAAAAAGAGGGGAGGTTTATGTTAGGTATTAGGAGGAAATTCTTCCCTGTGAGGGAGGTGAAACAGTGGCACAGGATGCCCAGAGAAGCTGTGGCTGCCCCATCCCTGGAAGTGTTCAAGGCCAGGTTGGACAGGGCTTGGAGCAACCTGGGATAGCAGGAGGTGTCCCTGCCAATGGCAGGGGGATGGAAATTGATGAGCTTTAAGGTCGTGTCCAACACTAATCATCCCATGATTCTATGATTCTATGATTTCCAGTTTCAAGGCAGGAATGTGAGTCATGGAGTCAAACCAGCTTGTACTAGGTGCAACAAGAGTGGCACTGGCATTTCTGTGAGCTACACACCAACTCCCTCAGCACAGTCACATCTTCCCACTTCGAGGCTCAGTGCACCCACTTTTAATGCTCTTTCTAGTTAGGAGTTATTTTAAATGAAAACAGGGCAAGTTTATAGGAGGGGTGATGCCCAATGACATCCCATTCTTTCAGGAACATGGGTGTGGGTGGTGTTGGCTATTTTTAGCCAAAGAAGGCTAACAAAGAGTTTTGAAGCATTGATTTGGTGCTGGAGAAGAGTGACACTGATTATTCACACAACATATACAGTTAAATACATGTGAAAGAGATTTTTTTACCTTTCATCTGGGTGTTTTCTTGCTGTTTATAAATCTTGGGTGGAGTTGGCACTATCCTTAAGTCTTTTCTGTCTTTCTAAGCAATTTGATTGAAGTCATGCAGCAGGCCCAGGGCGTAGTCCAGAGAGCCAGCATCCCGTTTTTTCTCCTCTGGACAAGTGCTATCACTCCAATTTTGTGAAGAAGCACCTTCCCCTATCTCACTGCCTCACTTTTCCCCATCATATTCCACAACGGTTGTTGCACATTTTGACAGAGATGAGGAAAGTCATTACGTTGCAGGTGATGCCTCCTTTCCAGAGAGGCTCTAATCATCCTGTCGTGCTCCAGAGCTCTTCCTGTCGGTGCTAATTTTAGGCTCATGGTGGAAGTTGCTGCCGGGTGCTGGGGCTGGGATGGAGCCTGAGCCATGCAGGTGTGTTGCAATCCTAATGCTGCTCCTGCATCCTGCACGGCCTGGCAGTCTGGATGTCAGACCTTGTTGGGAAAAGTCTAAGGAACACATCTCGGCCCTTTTTTAGCTGTTTTGCACTTGCTTATGCCAGTCCAGGGATGGCTGATGCCTCTCCAGAAGCACAGCAGGGACAGTGGGGACCTGCTTTTCCAAATAGTTCAGTCTCAGGCCAGCAGCCAAACCGAGGGCCAGGTTTTCCCAGGTGTTCACATCCTGGCTCTGCCTGTCTGGGCAGGCTCCTGCGGGAATGCTGAGCGATTCTGAGAGAGCAGGTCCTTGCTCTGCCGTGCAGAGAAGACCTTGTCAGCACAGGGACTTTGGGCACAAACAAGCAGGTGATACTGTCAGGACTTTGCGTTGATTTTCTCTCTGCAGTTCCAGATCCTTTTGGAAGCATCTCACAGCTTGAAAAGAGGATGTTTCATCATGGCTCTGGGCTCAGCCTTGCACTGCTCTGCTCTGGACACTGCTTTTGGTGGTGTAGGGATGAGTGAGACATAAGGACCCCATGTGTGACAGAGCAGAGGGACCCAGAGAAGCTGTGGCTGCCCCATCCCCTTGGCTGCAACCAAGTTCTAAGGGAACTTAAAGCTCATCTTGTTCCAGCCCCTGCCATGGGCAGGGACTATCCCAGGTTGCTCCAAGCCTTGTCCAACCTGGCCTTCAACACCTCCAGGGATCTAGGGGCAGCCACAGCTTCTCTGGGCATCCTGTGCCAGAGCCTCACCTCCCTCACAGGGAACAATTTCCTCCCAATATCCCATCTAACCCTGCCCTCTGGCAGTGGGAAGCCATTCCCCCTTGTCTTGTCCCTTCAGACCCTTTCCAAAGTCCCTCTCCAGCTCTGTTGGAGTGCCTTTAGGCACTGGAAGTAGCTCTAAGGTCTCCCTGGAGCCTTCTCTTATCCAGGCTGAATTTGAGCACATTAAAAGTTTCTCAGAGTTCTCTTCACCTCTGCCTCCCAGCGGTTAACAGTCCTGGAAGTACTCTGATTTCTCAGTTAAAAACTGGGAGGAACAAGGTCTTTTCTAGCCTGGTATAGACTCCTGGTCTCAACCCACTTCAGTTTTGCCCAGGCAGCACCACCACCATGTGCTGCTGTGCCAAGCACACAGCAAGGCAGAATAAGGCCCTGAGCCAATTTACCCCTTCTTCTTATCAGTCTAGACATCCTCATTATCCAGATAAAAGTCTGATCCTTCCCTGAATCCCACTAAGCTCCTGCCTGTACAGTACTGAAGGCAGAGGGCACTCGCCCTCACCCAGGACTCCCCTGCGGGTGGGAGATGCCGCCCCCAGCTCCAGTTCTGAGCTGGGAGCAGGTCACAGGGTGAGTGTATATTATTCCAAGTACTTTACCAATTACAAGTCATTACTAATGCTTTTATTACCATTATTTAATAGATCGTGTTAATTATTATTATTAATTTGCTTTAAAAGCAGTGTTTCCATAGCAACAGGGAGATGTGTGCTGCTTTTCAGGCACATCAAGTGGACACTTTCCCATCTCTTCCCCAACGGGCTGGCAGCCTACCACAGGGCTGGGTGATGGAGGGGGCTGTGCTTTGGTCCCTGAGGAGATGGTACCAGCAGAGCCATCCAGGAAAGATGAGAGCACTGGGGAGTCCCTTGTGCCATTACAAAGTTCCTGCGGGATGCAGGCTTTGTGCCTAAATGCTGCAGATGCCCCAAGAGAGCAAAGCAGGTGTGGTAATGTTTGTACCTCGGTGTGACCCAGGAGTGAAACTGTCAATTCCCCGGACTCCAGTGCTCCCTCAGAAAGTGCCTTGTCTCCCTTTATGTTTTCCAGAAGGACCAGTTCTTGGAAGCCAGGCTGAAGTCCAGCAGACCTGGCTGCAGGATGTCTGCAGTGAGTTGGGGGCTGCTGCTGGAGTGCAGGGAAGCTCTGAGCCTCCTCAGGTGCTGCAGTGGTTCCAGGGGTGATGGAAGGACCATCCAGGATGCTCAGGTGCCACTTCCCAGTCCAGGCTGTCTGCAGGCTCTGGTCCAGGTATCCCTGTGGTGAGAGGGAAATGCAGGGGTTGATGCTGGTTCTCCTGGGGTGTGGTGAAGGCTTTGCCAAGGCTGGGAAGGTGCATGCTGCTTTGTAGATTTACACACTAAAGGGGTTTAAACACTGAACCCACGTTTAAAGTTGGCCTCTGACCCATCACGTCCCTCTGACACTGTGCCCTGCTGGCCTTCACCCCATACTGCCACAGTCACTCCTCCCAAGGGGATGTGCCTCATACACAGCTTCTGGGGGTGTCATTTGCTGAGGACCGTGTACCCTGTCCGTGGTGAAGGTGCCTGCATGTTGGGCTGTGTCCTTGCAAGAGAAGTTTACAGCAGAGGAGGGGCAAGAGGCCAAGGCCAAGCTCAGCCAGGAGCGGTCTGTCAGGGCATGTTCTGAGCCCAGCACTGCTCAGGGAGAGCCCATACCCAGTGATCACTCCAAAACAAGTTGGAACACTAATTGCTGCCAGCCACAGCACAAGGCCCAGCACTGGAGAGCCCATGGGGAATGTGGCTACATCTGCCCAACCTAAAGGAGTCCCTGGAGTGCTGGAGCCAGACATGCTGTCACCTTATCCTTGCTGGTCCAGGTGGCCCCAAGGGTTGCACCAGGAGCAGACACACATCCCCACACTGGCTGGGTGCCCTGCCTCTGCCTCCTGCTGGCAGATCATCACCAATTAATTTGCCCACTGCTTTCTGTGTTGTCAGAGCAGTGGAAATCCATCATCTTCAAGAAGGTTCCAAAAGCCAAATCCTTGGTCCAACAGCTCCTCAATGTGGGTTTGGGAGCTGCAGCCTTAAGGAACACCAGCAGTGACACCTGGGCAAGCAGCAGCACTCAAGGCACTTGCTGTAAAGCTAAAAGCATTTGCTGCACGGTAGCACATCCCACACCATTCCAGTTCACCCTGCCCTCCTGGGGCAGTGGGTTCTGTGGGGCTGGGAGAGTGGATTACCCTGCTCAGCCCTGCATGTCCCCGGGGAGGGCAGCTCCCGGCAGCTCCCGGCTGCTTGGGGTCAAAAATGGGGGTGGCAGGTGGCTGGGACAAAGCCTGGTGTCACTGTCACCCCCCGTGCCAGCTGTGGCATTGCCAGGGTTCGGGGGGTTCTGGCTGCCCTGATGTGGGTGGGGGGTGCAGGTATGTCCCGATGGGACCCACCGGGAGCGCGGTGGCACTGCGGTCCTGCGGGGACACCCCTGCGGCCAGCTCCGCGCTGCACAAAAGCTGCGAGCGCGCCGCGCCTCCCCCTGCTCCTCGAGAAGTGAAGGAACACAAAAGAGAGAGGCAGGAGGGCTGGGAGCGGTGGGAGAGAGGGAGGGAGGGAGAATCCCCCATCCCCGGAGCTAATCCCAGCTCCTCTAGGAGAGGGATCTCGAATAACAACCGTCCGTGGTCGAGGCCAGATGGATTTGATTTAATAACAAAGCAGGGGGGCTTGGGATCATTTCGGAGCCTGCCCGAAGGGCCGGATCCTCGGCAAGCAGCAAAGGGCCATCCCGGCAGTGTAAATCCGAGCGTGAGCTGCCGACTGCTTGCACGCTTCCCAAAATGCCGGGACTGCCTCGGCTGTGGGCACGTCTGCTTCCCGGCAGCTCCCTGAGTCCCGGCCACGCGTGGGGCGCAGGGCAGCGCCAAAGGCACAGGGGCCCTGGGTTTGTCACATGCACTCAGCCAGCAGGGAAAGGAGAAGGGGATTGGGAGGCAATTCCTGAGGCTTCCACAGCCCCAGCTGTGGTGTCTCAGCACTCAGGGCTGCCGTGGGCTCAGACCCCTTTATGGAGCACAGAGCAGCTGTTGGTCCTGCTTTGACAAATCCAGGAGACCCCCTGCTGCACCCTACAGTGGCTGGAGCCTCCCACTCCTTAGTTTCAGCATCTCAGGGGCAGAGCGGTGGCTCAGGACAGTGTCACCCTGTCCCTGTGCCATGCCAAAGGAGGAGGCTGTGGGTTAGGAGAGGGGATAGAACTCAGGGCAGCAATGCTGATCCCAGGTGTTGCCCTGCTCCTGCCTCCACCTTGGGTTTGCCTCGGAGAGGGTGGGTGAGTGCAGGCAGGAGTTTCCTGCACATGGCAAAAATTCAGCATTTGGGCAAAGACCCCCCCCCACCCCCCCAGCTGTCTGAGGCCCATCCCACCCTTCCAGGAACCTGGGGCCCTGTTCCTGACCCTGTTGTCAGGAGATGCAGTGAGCACCTGGGGCCATGCCTGGCCTGTTCCCTTCCCTGGAGCATCCACAGAGCCAGTACCAGCAGGCTGAAGCAACACCAAAATCCCCGTATTCCTTCCTGTCTCCCCTGGTCCTTTGGAATGCTCCAAAAGTGATAGTCCTATGACTGGCAGGGTTGTGGTGCAGCAGAGCAGCACCTTGCTGCCGGGCCATCCCCACCACCCTGCTCACCACGTCTGCCAGTTGGTTCTTGGGCCAGCAGCCTCCCTGGAGATCTTATTTCTGGAAACCGGAGCAGCCCCGGTGCTGCCCCGCCAGCTCCCCAAGCAGTGGGAGGTGCTGCTGTCAGCCCAACACCTGCAGCTCAGCCTGCCACCGCTCCCATCGGACCGCCTGGCACTCTGCCGTGGCAGCAACGAGATCCCGGCGCCAGCCGTGTGCCAGCAAGGGCAAGAGGGGAGTTTTCTGCTCGGGGAGGATGGCAGGGCTGTGCAGATGGGCTGGAAGGGCACCGGGAGGAGGAAGAACTGTGGGTCCATCCCAGAAGCAGGGAGCCAGGAGCCTGGCTGTGTGTCCAGGGCGTTCTGTGCAGAGAGGCAGGGATGCAGGAGCTGTCGCTTGCATCCATCCCATGTCTCCCATGGCCTGTGTGTCCTGCTCAGGGGTGCTGTGCTCGTCTCCCATGGCCTGTGTGTCCTGCTCAGGGGTGCTGTGCTCGTCTCCCATGGCCTGTGTGTCCTGCTCAGTGCTCTCTGGCTCGGGGTGCTGTGCTCATCTCCATCCCTGTCCCACAGCTCTGCGCTGCCACCACCACCAGCTGGTTTCTGATTCCAGTTTCCACCCGGCAATGCTGTTGGCAGCACGTCCGTCTCCTGGGCGGCTCACCGGGACTATCTGCTGTCCGGGAACCTCTTCCCCTTCTCTTTGCTGTTGGCAAAAAGCCTGGAGAGAGAACCGGCTCGGTGTGGGGTGGTTGAGGGAGGCACAGGCTGTATTGCCACTGCTGGGTCAAGACGTGGTTGTTGCTCCCCTCGTTCCCGACACCGGGTGTCCAGTGCCTCGGGGGCAAGTGCTGCCGGCAGTGGAGACCCGGCGAGGGATGGCTTCTCTCCTCATCCCCTTGGGAAGACGCCAGCCTAGAACGGGAGCTCGGGAGCATCAGCTCTGCTTCCCTAATGAGAAGCAGTCTCTCAGGCTTGGCCCCGTGCCTGTAAAAATGAATCTACGCTTGTGCTTTCGGTGCCACGTGCTCTGCGGCCAGAGCAGGGGGTCTGTGCTGAGGGGCGGCACGGGACAGCGAGGGGTGGCACGAGACAGGGAGGGGCGGCACGGGACAGGGAGGGGCGGCACGGGACAGCGAGGGGTGGCACGGGACAGCGAGGGGTGGCACGGGACAGGGAGGGGCGGCATCCCCCCGGGCTGCTGGGAGCCGGCGGGCTCCGCACGGCAGCCGGACGATCCCCACGCCGCTCCGAGTCTCCAGGCTGGGACTTGGCAGAGCCGAGTGCCACCCCTGTCCCGAGTCCCGACCTTCCGGAGGCACAGAGTGAGGCTGCCCGTGGGTCCCACCCGCCGGGACCGGGGCGGGGAGCGGCGGGGGCCGGCGCTGCCCGGGGCTGGCTCCGCGCTCTGCGCTGCGGCCGCTCTGCTCTCCGACACGAGATGGAGCTGCCGATCCCTCCTGCGCCCTGCCTGGGCTCGGGCCGTGCTCTCCTGAGCCTTGGCCCCCGGCCGGCCGGCCAGCACTGACCTTGGCATCACCTCCGGGGACTGGAGGGTAGGGCAGGGTCTGGGGGTGCGATCCGCGGTGAGAGAGGGTTCGCTGCTGTGTCCTGTGCCCGTGGGGACTGTGCCTGGGCTGGCCCTCACTGCCCATGGGAGGGGAACCAGGATGGGCCCAGCTACGTCACAGCAAAACCACAGGACGGGTCAGACCCTGGGGGTTACAGAATCACTGAGGGGTTTGGGCTGGAAGGGACTTTGAAGCCTACCTCCTTGCACCATGCTGCCGTGGGCAAGGACATCTTCCACTATCCCAGGTTATTCCAAGCCACATCCAGCCTGGCCTTGAGCAATTCCGGGGATGGGGCAGCCACAGCTTCTCTGGGCAGCCTGTGCAGGGCCTCTCCACCCTCCTCCTTTTATCCTTTGACAGAGCAGAGGCTTGTGCAGAGCCTGCAGTGTGGATTATGCTGAATTATCATTAATAATTCATTGCTTTATTTGCATTATGGTAATTTCCAACATCCTCATGGGAGGGCAGGTCTTGGATTTCCAACATCCTCATGGGAGGACCATGTGTGGAGGTCCTACAGAGAGGAGTGATATATCTATCTATGGGACCTGCTGATCACCAGCACAAGTGAGCTCATCAGCAGCATCAAGATTGGAGGCAGCCGGGGCTGCAGTGACCATGCCCCAGTGAAGTTCACAGTCCTGGGGGATGTGGGACAGGCAAAGATTCAAGTTCGGACCGGACCTTGAATTGTAGGAAAGCAAACTGCAAACTGTTCAATGGGAGACCTAAGAAACTGCCCTGAGGGACCAGGGGCAGAACAGGGTTAGCAGGTCCTTAAGGACTCTTTCCCTAGAGTGCAAGAACTCTCAATCCACATGAGAAAGAAATTAGGAAAGGAAGACAAGAGACTGGCATGGCTGTGGGGAGACTTGCTGGAAGGGCAAGAAGGAAATGGACAGGCAGTGGGAGCAGGGATCATGGAAAAAGGACAAATGGCAATAGATTTCATCTTTAAAAGAGCAGGTTTAGTTTAGATATTAGGAAGAAATTCTTCCCTGTGAGAGTGGCGAGGCAGCAGTACAGGTTGCCCAGAGAAGCTGTGGCTGTCCCATCCCTGTAACACTCAGGGTTGGACAGGGCTTGGAGTAGCCTGGTCCAGTGGAAGGTGCTGCTGACCATGGCATGAGGGTGGAAGGAGATGGGCTTCAAGATTCCTTCCACCCCAATCAGTCTGTGATTCTGAGATTCTATGTGCTTGAAGAGACCGTCTCTATGCAGACAAAGCCCCAGGTGTTAAGACAGTCATGGAAGAATAGAAAAATGGCAGAATATGCTGAACCCAGACTGGCAAAAGGAGGCATGGACTTCTGCATGATTGACAGATGAGCTCTGAAGACCCCATACCTCACTGGAGGGTGGAGGGGATGCTTTAGTACTTGGGCTGAGCACTGCAGACCAGGCAGATCTGAGCATCCAGTGAGTGCAGCCAGGCTTTGCACACAGAAGGGCAGGAGGTAGAAGTGGAGGAAATGGAAACTCACCTCCAGCATGGAACAGGAGGGCAGTTTGGTGCTCTCTGCCTTTGTCTTCAGAGCCAAGGGTGTTTTCTGATTGTCCATGAGTCATTCCCAGTGGGATCTGTCCTCCAGCCATCCTTGTACAGTGGTTCTTACAGCACCCTCTGCTTCTGCTGCTACTGGCCCCCACAGCCTCCAACCTACTGCTCTCTGCAGCAATTGGGGTCTCCAGCCAGCACAGTCCCCTCTCCTGGTACCACAAGCTCCATCCTGCCCAGTCCAACCCCACCCTGTGGTCTCAGCTCTGCCCTCAAATCACAGCAGAGATCCCCCAGCTTCCCTATCCCAAACCCTCTTGAAAGAGTGGCTGAACCACAGGGCTCACAGATCCCAGCCCACAGCCACGGGGCCCTTGGCAACAGGCAAACAAACAGCCCGTTGCTGGCTTTGTCACCAGCGTGATTCATGGTGAGGCTGGAAGCCTGTTTGGCCACTGGGCCTCTCCTGCCTGGGACAAACTGGGGTGAAGCACTTTTTTATCATCTTTTTCCTTTGATGTTAATCTGCTCACCTCCAGCCTCTGCTGCCTTTTACGTCCAAGCCCCATTAAGAAAACTCGCTCTGCACCTCTGCCCACTGGCCTGGGGATGCTGCAGGAGCAGCTCCAAAGGCCACCATAGGTGAGCCTCGGCCACAGAGCTGCTCTGGCTTTGTCCTGTGCTGGAGCCCCAGATTCCCCCTGCAAACCACAGCCTGGGGTCTCCCTGGGGCACACTGGGGCTCCAGCATACAGAGCTTTCTCCACAGGGCAGATTTGTTCACCTGCTTTGGGAAAAGGCTTCTAGCTCCCAGCTTGGATGAGAGCAGCCTCAGCGCTGTTCTACCTGTGCAGGGGTGAGAATGAGCCCCACACCCCTGTCTGCACCATGCTCTGACTCCAGCTTTGTGCAGCTAACTTCTAACAGCTGCTCTTACTTCTACAACTGAACCCAGTTTCATTTTCTCCTTTAATCTGAGGGACTCTCCCAGCACTTTGGTTTAGTACTATTTTGAGTGCAATTTTTTTATTTTTTAATGTGTCTTTTTGGATCACTAAATGCGGTAAAGCCAACCAGCCACATCATGCTGCCCTCCACCCCAGTGGCGGCACTGAGCAGGCCAGGAGGGAGAAATGCAGTGAACAGCAGAAAACAGCCCTGTTGCAGAAAGCACTGGGGATGGAAAGGAATGGAAATGGCTGTGGGCACATCTGTCAGGCCGTGCAGTTTTTCCTGCTGATGGAATATGGGCAGCTGTGGTTCATCTCCAGGAAATACAGAGTGTGGAGAGGAGGAAAGGTGCTCAGCAGCCCCACAGCCCATGCCCTGGTGTCCATCAGGGCCCTGGGCTGGTGTCCATCAGTGCCTGGCAGTGCAGGGTCCCTCTCCAGAAGCTGCAGCCCCAGCATGGAGATCTGGCTGCTCTGAGCAGCTCTGCTGAGAAGGAGCCAGGGGATGCTCAGCATGCTGAGTGCATAAAGGACCATGAACCGTGGGACAGGGAGAGAATTCCCTGAGGGAACAGCTGGAGCTGTGCCAGGGGAGGGTCAGGCTGGATATCAGGAAAAGGTTCTTCCCCCAGAGGGTGATCAGAGAGTGCCCAGGCTCCCCAGGGAATGGGCACAGCTCCAAAGCTGCCAGAACTGAAGGAGCAATGCTCCCAGGCGCAGGGTGGGATTGTTGGGGTGTCTGTGCAGGGCCAGGAGTTGGACTCATGATCCTTGTGGGTCCCTTCCAACTCAGGAAATTCCATAATTCTATAGTTTTTCCCATGCAATCCGCTCTCTGAGCTGTCAATATTGCTCAGAGTTGCCTCCGCAGCAGCAAAGGTGGCAGATTTGGAAGGGAAATATGGAAGAGTGGAGGCTTCCATGTCTCTGTCATTCTGAGCTAAAATGAGCCAACACCATCTTTTATATGAGCAAATGTCTAGGATATTTCTGGCAGGATGTGCTGACACTGAGGTGTTCACTGCTGTCAGATCCAGGGTGGTCAAAGGACAAACAGGGAAAAGATGCTGGGTTTGGAGGAGCAGTGAGTTTATAAAACATCTCTGGCATAAGAACACTTCAAGATGCTGATAGCTGGATTTTCTGGGGCTTGATTTCCTTCTGCCAGTGTGGAATGGTCCACGTGCTCTGCTCCCAGCTGGTCATGGACATCTGCAGACATGTCCTGAGGAGCTGTTAGGACAGAGGAGGTGGCACCACCTGAGGAGCTGGAACAGCATGAAGGCTGCGGGGGAGGTGGGATGCTGCTTGGAAACAAAGAGTGTGTCTGCCCTGTCCCCTCTGCACCAAGGATCCCAGGAGGGGTATGCCAAGGCCTCTCCCCCTTTCTGCCTTTTAAAGGCAGTGGAAAGGGATTTATCTGCACAGGCAATGTGGGGCTCCAGGTGTCTCACGTGCCTTGTCCCTGTCCCCATCCCTTCCCCAGGGCAGCAGCAATGAGGGAACCAAGCCTGGGGGCTGCTCTCCACCACAGCCCCCAGCTGAAGGTGAGCTTTAATCCCTGCAGCTGGAGCAGAAGGACTGAGCTGAACATTGTGCACATGGGCAAAGTGTAGAAGAGGAAAAGGTCACTCTATAGGTGGGAATAGCTCATCCTGAAGCTGTTCCTGGAGATTATTTTTCTTGTGGGATCCTTAAAGCTCCAAGCAGTGGGAGCAGAGGATGTTTTACTGCAGGAACAGCAGCAGCCCCGGGCTGTTTCTTACACCAGAAGATGCCCATCCTGGGGCTTCCCCGGGAGAGAGTGAAGATGCCAGGAGCCCTGCCAACCCAGGGACTTGGGCCTCAGGCCAGCTTTGGGGCTGGGCTGGCATCCTGGAGGATGCTGGGCAAGTTCAACAGGGCTATGGTGAGCCCTGGAGGCAGGATGGCTTTTATCCACCTTCAGTGTGGCACTGGGGAGGGCTAAGGCCTACCAGTGGCCTGGATCAGCTCTATTCTTCACAAACATCCCCTGGGCACCTCCACTGCCCTGCAAGGAAACGGGTGAGCTGCAGCCCTGCTGTGTGCCAGGGGTTCCTCTGGCCTGGGGTGAGAGCAGGCACATCCCCACCCTGCCCATGGCACTGCCAGCCCTGCTATGAGTGCCAGGGTGAGCTGGCACAGACTGCGGGAGGAAACCTCCACAAATCACATCCCGCTCCTGGCAGCCTGGCCGTGCCCCAGGCTGGAGAGGCAGTGCCACAGGACTGCCTGGGGGGCTCCAGGGGGTTCCCAGCCCCCACACTGACCAGCTCATCCCAACCTGGGAGCATCCCAAGGGACATCCCATCCCTGCCTGGCAATCTCCTGAGGGACATCCCTGCTTTAGAGCTTTTCTGGCACAAGCTGTGGGAGTGGGCAGGAATCACTGCAGGCAGCTCTGCTGGGTTATTTGTGAAGCCCCCGGTGCCTCATGGCACTGTGTGCCCACAGAGCACCAACTGCTGCAGATCCCCGGCTCTCTCCAAGGCTGAAATGACTCTGCTGCTGCGGTGTGGGAAGCAAAGATAAATTTCCAGCTGTGCCGAGGGTTCTCTAATTTGCCCCAGGTGTCTGGGCAAAGCACAAAGGGATTTTTTAACTCCTTTGAGTCCCCATCAATCCTGAGTGGGATCCTGCCAGTCACTGCAGGTTTGGGGGCTGTTCCAAAGTGGCATTTAATGGGGCACATCCCAGGCTGGTGTCTGCATGTATGAACCTCCATCCCTCTGCCCCAGGCTGGCCTGGTCTTGTGCCAGCCCATTGTCTTTTGGCTTTTCCTGCAGGCACCAAGCTCACTGGTTTGGGAAAAGTGGTCACAAGAACATGAGTGTGACCCCAACACCGCAGGGCTGGGGGCTACGGGGAGCAGGAAACTGGCTTGCTTGGGACCTCATACTCAGAAACACTTCTTTCAGTGAAATGGGATATTTTGAGCAGATGTTTGTGTGGTCTACTGACTTTATGGAAAATAGGTAGATCCTGCTTGATAGAAGGATCAGCAAAGCTGGAAAGTCTCTAGGAGGGCTCAGCACCTCATCCCTGATCCCCCATGTGCTTAAGCCATTAACTGAATAACGAAGCCACAACACGGCAAAGAGCAGCTTTTCCTTTAAAGCCCTCCCCTGGGGAGGGCTCATGGGAAGCCATGAGATGCATTTTCCATTGGGTCACCACTTGCCACTTGGCAGTCTGACTGCAGCACCCGTGCTCGGGGTTTGGGAGGGTCTGGGAGAGCGTGGAGCAAGCTGCACAGCCCAGAGTACACTCCCCTCTGCCTGGCAGTGTGGGTGGGCTTCCATCCTTGCACCCATGGGTCCCTGCTACCTTCTAAAGAGCGAATCAGACACTGGATTATGGGAATGGCTTTCTCCTGAAAGTGGAGCATGGGGATGAGGGGGGACATAGGTGTCTCCATAGCCATTGCTGTGGGCAGGCATCTGCCCCAGCACACACAGACAGAGCTGTTTCCACCTCAGGATCTCCAGCAGAGCAGAGGTGACTTGTTCCAGTGTCCCCAGGAGACATGGCAGGGACACTGTGAGCCTGAGCCTGCACCTACAGAGCCCCATATTCCTGTTTGGCCTGTCTGTCCATCTGCTCTGCCTGGCTGCTGGTCGTGGGGCACTTTGCTGGTGGTTCTCAGATTGTCCTGGGTGGAGGGGCAGGATCTATGCCAGAGAGGCTTGGTGGCTGCTCTCCTTTCCACTTTTGGATATCAGAACAGAACCACCAGTGCTGCCCTGGCTGCTGCATGCTGCCAGCCGCAGCTCCTCAATAAATACAACTGGTAAATCTATTAATTTTACAGCTCTAATTGATGTATTGCTGTAATTACCTTTTATAACAAGGCAATTAAACCCCATTAAAGATTATTAGCTAATTAAAACTCCTCTATGCACACACCCCAACCCCCTTATGTGCACAGATTGTTGGATGGGGGGAACTGGTAGCCCATTGCAGCTGGGCCTTGAGGTCAGCGTGATGCACGGCGTGATGTGATGGGTCAGGATGCTGGATAGGGAGATCATGGAATCACAGGCTTGTTTGGATTTAATGGGACCTTAAAGCTCATCTCATCCCACCCCCTGCTATGGGCAGGAACACCTTCCACTATCCCAGGTTGCTCCAAGCTCCATCTAACCTGGCCTTGGACACTTCCAGGGGATCCAGGGGCAGCCACAGCTGTTCTGGGTAGCCTGTGCTGATGCCTCACCACACTCACAGGGAACAATTTCTTCCCAACATCTCTAAACCTTCTCTTTTTCAGTTTAAAGGCATTCACCCTTTTCCATGTCCCATTCCTGCCTGTTCCACCATCTGTCTCTTCATACTTGGGTGTGTCACTTAGCCAGGGCTATAAGGGATCAGGATTACTGTGTGCAACCAGCCCAGAAATCTTCTGCTTTCTGGGATCAGATGGGAAAAGATGTTAAGGCTGGGATCTTCTCCTCCTGGTAGGGAGTTGGATGGGGGTGTAGGGCTAAGGATGGGCCCTTGGCCAGAAAAATGGGTTTAAAGGGGAAAAGCCCCACTTGGAGATGGGGTTTGTCTGCCCTGGAAAGGAGAAATGGCCCTGTGCTGGGAGCAGGATTGAGGGAATTACCTTGACTGGGGAGAGAAACTGGAAGGTGTCTGGAGACAGGGGTGGCTCAACCCTGGGTTGCTGTGCACCTGCAAAAGCTGTGCAGTCCAGGAAGTGGAGCCCAGGGTCCTGGAAAGCCATCAGCAAAGCAGCCCACAGGGGTGCCCCCAGGAACACTGCCTGACCCTGTGGCTCATCCCTTCCTGAGCCCCTCCATGTGCAGCAGCCAGGGAGTGGGAGTGGGGGGCTCTTGAACTGCAGCTCCTCTTGTCACTCCCAAACCCAGCTTCATCACTGCCCACATGTTGTTTGTATCACGAAATTGTATCAATTACAGGCCCCAAAACTGGGCTGGTTTTGGAAGCTAAAGAGCCGGAAATGCGTTGAAATTCCAGGGATGTGGCTGCTTTTTGCCTTCTGAGTCATGTGAGTCAGATGCAGCCTCTGTTGAAAGCCTCTCCTCAAGGCCCAGCCTCTGTGCCTTGTCCCTC
The DNA here is from genome assembly GCA_003676055.1 of Chloebia gouldiae. NCBI lineage: Eukaryota > Metazoa > Chordata > Aves > Passeriformes > Passeridae > Chloebia > Chloebia gouldiae. The sequence continues at coordinate 47,875 of QUSF01000170.1, read as the reverse complement.
GCTGTCCATTACTCTGCTGCAGTGTTCTGCACCCCAAGTTCCCTCGGTGTCACAGAACTCAGAGAAATCCATGTTAGTGGACCCTGGAGAAATCCACGTTAGTGGGTTGAAGCACAGCGCCGTGCCTGTGCCAGAGCCATGGAGCACAGCCAGTCCTCTGGCTCATCTGGTTTGAGTTAAGCCCTCCTGCCTTGCTCAGGTCCAAGTGCTGCTTTGCCAGACCCAGTGACCAGCTCAGGGCTGTTCTAGCTCCCCATCCCTGTGTGGGACTGGGATGCCCCTGGGCATTGGTGGGGAAGGGCCGCTGCCCCTGGGGGTTGGTGGGGAAGGGCCCCTGCCCCTGGGGGTTGGTGGGGAAGGGCAGCAGCAGGGGGCTGTCTGTGTCCAGGAGAAGGGGTTTGCAGAGGAGTGGCGAGGGGTCAGGACTGTCCACCCCGTCCCGGGGGAGCTGCGAGTGGAGCAACTGCTGCAAAGTCTGACCCTCCCTGGGGGTTTTTCACTCCGGCTGCCAACAACCCCTGCGGGCTCCAGAGCAAGCAGGCTCCCCCAGGTCCCTCCTCGATGCCCAGCTCGGGGGAGCCCTCAGGTTTGGTCCCCCGGGGAGTGAAGGGTGGGATTCTGAGCCGGGCTCCCGTTCACAGCAGGAGCTTTGGGGGGAGCACGAAAAGCCAGGAGTGCCAGATCAGCAGCGACAGGCTGTGCCAGTGACCCTTAGCTGTGATTTCCAGCTGTTGCCCAAGCAGGTCCCTCCCTGCCTTTACCCTGGATGCCATTTCCCACATTAAGGCAAGTCAGCTTTAGCCCTGCCGTTCGTGACGCTCCAAGGAAAACGCTTCAAGGTCTGTGCCCCCGCGGATGCCCTGGACGCAGGCAGGCACCTCCTGCTAGGAGAGCACCCTCTCCTAGCCTTTGGCTTTCCCTCCCAGCCAGGGCTCGGGGTTTGAAAGAAAACAGCGCGGAGGCGCGCAGGGCGGGCGGTCGGCGCGTCCCGGCAGCCGCCGAGCGCGCCGGGCCCGCCCTTCGCTTTGCCCGCTGGCCCTCGGGGCCGTGGCCGCCGTCCCCGGCTGCTGCCAGCCTCATGGCCCAGCCACAGCGTCCTTCCTGCCTGCTCTCGCCTGCCTTGGGGTGTGGCACGCACGGGTGTCCCCAGGGCTGCGGTGTCCCCCCACCAGGGAGGGGGCAATGCTCGAGGGAGGAGCGAGGAAAGCTGTGGAGAAGGAAAGGCAGGGACTGGCAAGGAGGCAGGAAAGGAGGAATTTGTGTGGAACTGAACAAAGGAATGGCGTGAAGGAGCGCAGACCCCCCTGGACACGCAGGGAGACCAGTGCTGAGTGGGTGGTGGCACAGTAATGCCTACAGCACTCAGGGGGTTCTCCAAGCAGAGAGAGTTACCCTGCGAGCCACGGTGGGGAAGGGGGTATAGCAGAGGCGGGGGGTGGGGAAGGAGGGGGAATCCCACCCCCCAACCCCTCCTGGTGGCAGTGCCAGGATGGCTGTGCCCAGCTGACACCCCCCTATTGCTCCCCTTTCCCCTCCCATCTTTGACGTGGCGCTGGGGCAAATTCCCGGCTTCGAGCTGTTGCTTTTTGAAAGTGACCCGGGATTGTTGGCGGGTCCTTTCCCCAGGCCGCGCAGCAGCAGCGCGGGCTGCGGGCGCGTTAATCATTGCCGGAGAGCGCACACTCGTGTGTCCTGTGTGTGCTCTGCGTGTTTGCGTGTGTTGCTCCGTTGCTGGGTGAGTCATCCTCAGCCCGCCTGGGGCTCTGCTGCGCTCCCGGAGCGGAGCAGCAAACTGAGCTCGGATTGCAGCGCAGACAGGAGGAGCCGGGCGGCCGTGGCTCCGGAGGCGGCTCGGGCTGGCTCTGCCCTTGACCTCGGACCCCTCTGCTCGCAGGGAATGGTTGGGGGAGGTTGTGCTTTAGGGTGCTCCGGCTCTTGCTTCGAGGTGCAGCTGCCTTCCCGACTTCCCTTGCTTCAGAGCTCGACTTTCCAAGGAGGAGCTCACACAGAGGAAGGTGGATCTCCCCCCAGGACCCCCGCCCACCCCTCATTTCTAGGGTGTAAAACGGCTGCTTTTCCATTCCCATTGTCATTTTATTCCCATTTCTCACACACAGGAGGGTCTGGCTCCAGAGCACAATGCAGGGAGGGGGATGAAGTCCAAGGAAGGGACATCCTCTCTCGTAGCACTGGGAGTGCCTGGAAGCATTTGGCAGATCTGGAAATCATGAGCTGCCTGTGTCTCGGTAGCGTTTTGAGGGAGACAGAGCACCCCGCACCTGCTGGGAGGACTGGGAATCCCCCCTGCTGGGAGCTGGCCATACTGGAAGGGTGGTTGAGTGAGACTGGAGAGGGCTGGGAGGCAGGAGAATGGAAAACAGTGCAGGGAACTGTGGTTGGAGCTCAACTGGTGCTCAGAATTTGAGGAGCTACAAACTGGCACAGCTGGCACAAAGGAGAGCTGGGAAATGAGGAATACCAGTGCTGAGAGAACTGGGCAAAACTAGTGCAGGGAAGTGGGTAGGTGGGTGGAGACATTCTTTAGTGCCCCAGAGCTCTTCGTGTGGGATGCCTCAGGATTCAGGGGAACCCAGACCATGGTGTTTTGGGACTGTATTTGGATCCCTGGATCCCAGAGTTTTAGGTACCTCAGGACCCTGCATTCAGGGTGTCCCAGGATCCCCCATGCCCTGCTGAGATGCTGCCTGCCCTGTCCTGTGGGACAGCAATGTCCTGGAGGTGCTCAGCCCAAGGGTCCTGGGGTGCCTGGCTGCACCTCCTCACTGCAGCCCCCCCTCAAGGTGCCCTTTTCCCTGGAACTCCCAGTCTGCAATGCAGCCCCTGTCGGGGGAATCTCCCTAGAAAATCGTGGAAAGGGGTTTCCCCGGACTGTGACCCCAGAATCGCCCTCCCAAGGCCCCTTTACCCAGGGATATTTTCCCAGCTTTTCCTAAGGAAGGGCTGGGACTGATGCGATTTGTCTCCACCCAGGTTTTGTATAACTCCACCCGCCGCCGCCTCTCAGCTCCTCCTCCCAGTGAACAGCCCAGCTGGGATATAAGCAAGTCACTCAGACACCGGGAACTGCCGCGACAGCTGGGCGGGTGGCGTGGGACATCGCGCCGTGACCTGAGCCGTGCCCTCGCCTCGACGCCGGACCCCATGGCGACGCCTTCGCAGAAAAGGAGCACCCGCAGCGGGGCTTCGGGGACCCCCTTGTCCCCCACACGCATCACCCGGCTGCAGGAGAAGGAGGACCTGCAGGAGCTCAATGACCGCTTGGCCGTGTACATCGACAAGGTGCGCTCGCTGGAGCTGGAGAACGCCGGCCTGCGGCTCCGCATCACCGAGTCCGAGGAGGTGGTGAGCCGCGAAGTCTCGGGCATCAAGGCTGCCTACGAGTCGGAGCTGGCGGATGCCCGCAAGACCTTGGATTCGGTGGCCAAGGAGAGAGCTCGGCTGCAGCTGGAGCTCAGTAAAGTGCGGGAGGAGCACAAGGAGCTGAAAGCCCGGTGAGTGCCCTGGGGATGGCGGGGACTGCAGCGGGACGGGTGCTGTCGTCATGCTTGGCAGGGAGCCGGGAGGGAGGAAGGAGAGACCTGGAGGAGGCAGGGAGAGAGAGGAAAAATCCGTGGCCTGGCCGCGGCTGGAGTGTCTGTGGTAGGGACCAAAAGAGGAGAGAAGCTCTCTCGTCATTCCTGCTTTCCTTCCAAGCGCCATCTTTGGCCGGGATGCCCTTGGAGCGGGGATTTGGGAGCAGAGCTGGGCATGCTTGGGGCAGGGGCTGAGCAGCCATGTCCTGGGCCCCCGGCAGGGTCGGTGTTATGCGGGCCGCAAGCGCCGGGCTGGCGGCCCCTCTGCCTTCGTCATGCTGGAGCTATTCCTAAACACGCTCCGGCACAGCCCGGGAAGCGGTGCCAGCCAGCTGGCTCTGTCCTGCCTACAGATTTCGCCTGCTCGTCCTATTTTCCTTTGCTGTCTTTGGCACCAGTTAGAGAACCTGCTCCAGGTTTTGTTTGCTTTAACCCTCCCTGTGTCAAGCTGCTCCCACTCTGTGGGGTCCCTGGCTTTGGGGGAAGAAGTGTGCAGGTAGCACTCGTGTCCCCCTCCCACCAGCTGTCACTGGGTGATGTGCTCCCATTGAGGCACGAATTCCTCCAGCCGCTGCCCATCGGGTTCGTTTCCTTCCCTCCCTGCCATCAGAAATGCCCCCCTCGCGGACCCTTCCCTGCTGCTACTGGGTGCCTCTGCCCTCCTCAGGGCTGTCACCGGTTACCAGCACAGGTCCCCTGAGGACACGGGGCTCCCTGGCCAGTGTCACTGCTGGCCAAACAGGGGCTGGCACTGGGCTTCCCCCGGGCTCTGCCAGCCCGTGCAGCGTCGGGACGTGTCCCTGTGGCGCTCAGTTCCCCGAATGCTGCTCCAAGGAAGGAGCGAGCCGATCCCTTTCCGTCATCAGCTTTGGCTCGCAGCCGTGTTCGGGCTGGGCAGCGGCGGGAACAGCCCCTTCTTGTTCCGTTTGATCTCTTGCCTCTTATTCTGGACTCCTCGTTTTGAGCCTGTACCAAATGAGGCTAAAATTAACTTCCTTAGCAGATGCCATAAATATTCTACCTGGGAGGGAGGGACCGTGCTGCCTGTTAGAGTCGTATCCGAAAGCCGTGTGGGGTTATATTTAGCTTTCTATTTCCCGTGCACTGCGGCAGCTTCGTCCTCGGATAAGGCGGTTTGCTGCTCGCCAGATCCCGAGGATCTGGATGCTGGTGAGAGGAGGAGCTGAGCTGTCTAAAGGTTTTTTCTGCCTTATGCAAACCCAGAACTATCTTGGCCACGATCTTTCGAGGGCTGGAAAAAATGCCCGGCCCGCAGCCGTGGCTGGAGGGGAGCTGGGAGCTGGCTGCGCTGTGGAGCCGGCCGTGTGGAAAACGGATGTGGATTTTTTTTTTTTTCCCTGCGACGGGCTGCGCTCCGGGAGCTGCTGTGCTTGGTCCCGGGCGCTGACAAATCCCCCGAAAGAGTGCTGCGACTCGCGGAGGTTCCCAGAGAGCAGCTTGTGCTTGAGAGATGGGTTTTGGAGAGCAGTAGGTGCGCGGGGCTCGGGTGTTTCCGTGTTGAGTCATCTCTGAGTCACGGGCGGTGCGATGGAAGAGCGGAGATGCGGGGGAAGCCGTGCTGTTCATTCCTGCCTCTGGTTTGTCTCCTCTTCCTAGGGCGCGGTATGAGGGCTGCTCTCCAACCCCTAAACCCTTGCAAGGAGGCTGCAGCTCATCTTGGGTCCCCGGGGACCTGCTCGTTTTGCTAGGGCTGCTCAGAGAGCAGCACCATCGGCTGCTGAGCTGCGATGCTGCTCCTGGGGCTCACTTTGACTGGGGTGTCCGAGTCTTTAGGGCATGAGGGAATGTGGCAACCACGAGCTCAACCCTGCGGATGGGTCAGAGCTGCTGGCGGGACCAGGAGGGCCCCGTTGTGACACTGCTCTGCTCCCTGCCATCCACTTGGGCAGGGATGTGCCCGCTCTGCCGGCTCTCCCCGCCCACCCTGAGCCCTTGGGCCAGCGCTGGGGCCGCTTCACTGTCCTTGACACGGTGAGACTTTGGCTAATAAGTAACTGGCAGCCCTCTGCGCCTCTCGCTGTGCCCGTCAGCCCCGGAGAAGCGCCGGGTATCTCCCACAGGGCAGGCTCCCGGGGCCGCGTTATCAGCACCCACAGCATCGCCGCTGCCTGATGCAGGGGTTGTCTCGCCAGCACAGAGGGAGGGTGGGGGGCCAGGATGCCAGGACATGATGTGACACGGCCCCGGGTGCTGGGTGCTCTGTCTGGGGTGGGGAAAGAGCTGCTGGCTGGAGGGGGACAAGCTGTGCAAATAGGAGACCAGTCTAACCAGTACCAGTGCATGAGTGCAAGAGCTGCACGGGTGGAGGAGGGTCTGAGAAGAGCTGGGCTCCCTCTGTCTCCTGCCACCCCTCTGCTCCTGGCCAACTTCTCTTCTCTTGGCAAAGTTTCCAGTGGGATTTTCCCACTGCCTGTTTGGCAGCTTCCAGAGGTGATCCGGGAGGGGTTTCCCAAAGTGCCCACCTGGCTCTTGGCACGGGGACCCTCAGCCCTGTGCAGCCTGATACTGGTTGTGCCCCAGGACAAGGGAGTCCTCTGGGCAATCCTGACTACCCTGGTGCCACAAGTGTCCCCAGCTCTGGCTATGCTGTAGCCACACGTCAGGCAAAGCAGAGGGTGTGAGAATGGTGCCTGGTGACTCAGGGGTGCTGGCAACAGTGGCATCATCTGTTCTCAGGCCACGGATAGAGATAGGACTAGTCTGAATTGCTCCTCTCCCTGGTGCCCTCAAGCTTCTGTCCCCTTTCCTTGGAGGACACCTGGATTCCAGCATGGCACCTCCATGGAGGTTGAAGAGATGCGCTGTGCTTGGTCCTGCCCATTGCCCCCTCTCCTTAAGCTGGCTTCTGACTCACAGGGTGAACGAAGCCACAGCCCTTGCCTTGCTCCATGAGAGTTCATCCCATCTCACAAGTGGGAGACATCCCACAGTGCAAGGGGATGCCAGGGGTTGTAGAATACAGCCCTTGGGCACCTTCAGTCCCAGGAGAGACACCTGAGGGATTCAGTGCCCACTCCATGGGCAAGGACTGGCCATGTGGTGGCCACACAGTGACCAGCTCCCCTCTCCAAGGCAGGAACCAGCCCTTGTTAGTACCATACTGATGAGCAATGCCTTCCTGACTTGCAGCCCCTAACCTGATTAAGGCAGTTCCTGGGCAGGGCCTCTTCCTCCCAGGGCCCAGATCTCATCCCTGGCCCTAATGAGGACAAATCTCCTATTTCCCAAACGTTGTTGTGGAGGGGGAAGCTCATCCAGGGGCAGAGCAAGGGAAGCAGCAGTGGGGCGCAAGGAGGTGAACCCCTCAAGCCACCCCCGGCTTAAGGGGGTTTTGCCCCATGCTTTGTTCAGTGATGCCCATCGAGGCCAGAGCAGGTAAACGAAACCTGTTTAGTTGAAAAAAGGGAGGAAAAAGAATTAAGGCTCAGGGCTGCTGGTGGAGGGGAGTGGGGGCATGCACTTCCTTCAGCAGCAATGAGCTTGTGCTGGAACATTTTGCGTGGGGTGAAACCTCAGGCTCCTGGGCTTCTCCCCCGTCTGCCTCATGGAATCCCTGCCAGGGAGGGAATGCTTTGGCTGGGAGGAGGCTTTGCCCTTTCGGAGCAAACAAAGAGCAGCTTGTGCAGCTGGGGATACTTTAAGGGGAGGCATCAACACAGAGCTGGGCTGATCCAGATCTCTGTGGTCCTCTGGGACCCTCTTAAACACGCCAGCCACCCTGGATCTCCAGCCCTGGGGACACATTGGTTGTCTCCTGACATCTGCAGCCAGCAGCTCAGGATGGCTGGGCATGCTGGCCCTCCTGGCACGCTGCAGGGCTGGAGGGCTCCGTGGCAAAACGTTTCTTCCAGGCAAAGGTTTTCATTAGCTGTTCCCAGTGAGAGGAATTCTCGCCCGTGCAAACATCCAGCACGTCTTTTTCCAAGAAAAATTGTGGCAGAGAAACGTGCTCCAGCACTTTTGGTTTGTGATCTCGCTCCCACTGCTGTGTTTGCCAGTGTCTTCCAGCCATGGCTCATCCCCTCGCTTTTCCCAGGGATGAGGGGAGTCAGAGGAAATGCTGTTGCCTTATATATATTTAGGATGATAGGATACACTCTGGTAAATTAAGGACTTTATCTTTGGAGCTGGGGATTAAAGAGAAGCAATTGCAAAGAGAATCAGGGCTGAGTTTGGTGTGGGAAGGGATCCTGGATCCCTGACAGCCTGCCCCAGTCCCACATGCTGCCACAAGTGTTTTCCAGCCTTGCACGTGTCACTTCACTTGTCTGAGTCCCATCAACACTCAAATTCTAGAGCCCAGAGAACAGGGAGTTCCCCTGTGTGGTGCTCAGAGACGCAGACAAAGAAGGTGACAGAGCCAGGGTGGGACATGTGGGGTGGCTGCCAGCTCCATATTCTGCTGAATTCATGCCCTTTGGGAGGGGTAGTTTCCTTTTGTGCTGCTGGCAACCAGGAAAGGAGGAAGTCACCAGAGTTCTCCCTCTGATCCTGGCCAAAATTAGAGCAGTTATGGAGGATTCCCCAGGAAGTGTGAGCCCAGTGGGTTCAGGGTGAGCTGGGAATCACCTCCCACTGTCCCACCATTGGCTGCATTACCTGTTTCGCCATCCTGCGATTTGTGAGGTTGTTTGCTGAGCCTGTTCCTTTGTGACCAGCTCAGCACGTTCCCAAACAGCTGAGGCAGGTGCCATGTAAAACCTGTCTCTGTTGACAGCTGCCATCAGACAGCACAGTGTGAGGGCTGGGTGCCCACCTGCCTCTGCTCCCTTCCCCTCCCTGCCCAGGGTTGAATATCCCCAGTGTGAAGCTGAACAACTGTGGGGGCTGGCATGGTCCCCCAGCCCCACCAGCTGCAGTGGCAGCTGCAGCCCTGACTGCAGAGACATCTGTGTGACAGCCAGACACTCTGCTACCCAGGAGAACCCAATCCTTCCAGGGATGGGGCAGCCACAGCTTCTCTGAGCAATGCCAGGGCCTCACCACCCTCACAGGGAACAGTTTCTTCCTAATGCCTCATCTAAATCTGCCCTCTCACTTTAAAGCCATTCTGCTTTGCCCAGTCACTCCACATCCTTGATAAGAGTACAATAAAATCCCCACATTTTTCCTTGTTCCTGTACCTGAAGGCTGTCTCAGCATGTCCATGAGCCATGGCGTGATCCAGGGCTGTGGGTGTTGGGGAAAACCAAAGGGTGTGGAAGTTGGTTAATGAGGTGCATTGAACTCAGCCCACAGAGATACCACAAAACCCAGCTGGGGCTGGGACACTTCTGTTCCTGGCGAGGCTGAGTCAACGTTTCACGTCCTCTGTCATAAACCAGTTACCTTTTTCCAGTGAAGGTGAAAGTGCCCTTGGCTTGGGCTGTCCCCCAAGCTGCAGCCAATGCTCTATTTCTGCCTTCCGTGGTTAGCGGAGCTCGGAATTGCAGCAGCAGCAGGGACAAAGTTCCCCAGCACACAGGGTGGGTGCTACCCTGCCTGTACTGTATCTTCCTTAATTATGGGGTTGCACCTTGCAGGCGTTGGGGCCGTGTCCCTGCGGAGAGGTGGCAGAGCCAGGGTAGAAACAAACACAGGCTCTCCTGAAGCTGTTGAATTTTTGTCGGGGCTGTGAGTGGTTCAGAAGCACCTCTGTAGGAGCATGGTTCTGATAGCAGAGATCTCCTCCCTCTTGCGCCAAAGCCGTCTCCTGCCACTTGCTCTGGCTGCTGCTTTGCACACACACGTCCTCCTGCCATCCAGTCCAGTGCCACCATCCTGGTCAGGCAGAGCTTGCTGTCGCCCGGCTGCAGTGCTGAACGGGAGCTAAGAACTCTCAGTTCGTTGGGGTTATTTATTAACAGTTTAAGGACACAGTTTCTCCCTAAAACCCCCTCCGAGTCCTGTGAGCCCAAACAGGCATCCGAGCTGTTGATGTGGACGCGTAATGTGGGCTTCAAAAGGGCTGGGAGCCCAAAGGGAACGTGGCCCCGGTGCCCCTCTGCACTGAGGGGTGCCCAGCTGCCCCTGAGCTCCCCATCCCCACGGGGAAGAGCCGTGGCTCGCAGCGGGGCTGCGGCAGGGCCCTGGATCGGCGCTGGAGCAGGGAGATGAGTCAGGCTCAGCCGCGTGTCTCGGGCCGGAGCAGGGCGCGGCTCCGCGGGGCCGTGCTTTGGGGGGCCCCCCCGGCCCGGCAGTCCCGCTCTGCTCTGCCCCTTCCTTCCTGGCACGATGGCAGATAGCCCAGCAGCAGCCCTGGGGTGCGAGATGCTCCCCGCGGGACGCCAGGCTGCGCTGCGAGACACTAGGCGAGTTTTTGAACTTGAGCCTCCGTGTCCTGGGCTTTAGGGGGGCAGGGGAGCACTGAGGAGAGCAGCCTCAGCCCTGGGCATCCTGCTTTGCTGTTTTTGGGCGGCTACCAGGCCCCGCTTTCAGGGCAGAGATGCTGCTTTGTGCGATCCAGCCTCAGCTCTGCAGTTCCAGGGCAAAAAGCCACCAGACTGGGGCTTGCCTGGTGGTGAGGCTGGGCAAAAGGGATGTGCTGGGAAGGCTGGAGCATCTCACGGTGGCTCTGTTCACAGGCAGTTCTGTGCAAGCAGCAACTGCCGCTAAATTGTGCTTTCTAAGGATGCCACATCTGCAGTCCTCGCTCTGGGGAAGTGCTGATTTCCTGCCCACGTGCCAAGCAGGTCTGGGCTCCATCCTGGCACAGTGCAGGCTGGCAGGGAAAGCGGACAGAGGTGTGCCGGCAGCTCTGCACATGGCACAGTGAAGCAAAACATAGGCAGTCACCTTGGTCGCTGCTCATCCCTGTGCTGAGCTGCATTTTCCTGCTGGAATCCCATCCATATCCATCCCCACAGCCTCTCCAGCTGGAGCCAGCAGTGACTCAACACCGCAGCCTGTCCCAGCCCCGCTGCCACCGCCACATGCAAACAGACCTTGTGGCAATGTAAACACCTTGTCTGCCTTTATCTGCTGTTGGAGCCAGGATAGCAAACCCTTTTGTTCCCAGGAGTATGTGTGGCATCTGGACCCAACAGTCCCCTGCTTTGTTTCTTAAGCAAATGTTGCTGGCAAGATGCTTTGTGTACCCAGTTTATGAAAAATGGGGTGAGCTACTGCTGCTTCTGAAGAGAAAAAGGGGGCCTTGAACTCATCCCATGTTTTGCCTCTCTTGGCTCCTTTCTGCCTTGTCCCACCTTGCACAGGGCCCTGGTTTCCATCGTGGATCAGGATGCAGCTGGTACAGAGCAACCTCCTCATCCCTTCCCACCCCCCTTTGGGCTCAGGAGCTGCACGTGTGAGCAGAAGAGAGGGAGCTGCAGCCACATCTGCACAGTGGCAGCATGTTTCCTTTCTCCTGGGGCTGGGATTGCATCCCTGCTCCACATCCTGGCTGCGCTGCCAGTTCCTAGCTAAACACGAGCTTACGGCTGTTTTCCCCCAGTGCTCCTGGTCCCGAAGACATGACTAACACAAGTGACTCAGCTCCCGTTTTTTAACTTCCTTTGTAAGGCTCCCACCATGCCAAATCTCCCAGGGAAACACCGGGAATCTCTGCTTTGCCTTCATCCTTTGAGGTGGTGGTTCATGGGCTCAGTGTTTCTCCTTCATCCGAAGGATGTGTTGAAGTGAACGGAATGTTCTGGGGCTTCCATGGAGGGGCAACACTCAGAGCTGTTCTAGGTGGAAAAAAAGCCAAACAAACCCACAACTTTCCCATTAAGTTTTAGCCCAATTATCCAAAAGCTGGCTTTTGCTGTGTTGGAGTAAGATAGTCAAGGCTGGGCAAAACTTCAATTTCATCCAGTCCAAAGCTTAATTGTTAATTTGTCATGACTTTACATGTAATTTAACTATATTAATTGTACAAATCTGACTTGTTAAAATGGTGAGTGTTCAGAGTAGTGGCATGAAGACTTGGAATGTCCTTCTTCCCTCCTCTTCTCAAAGGCTTTGGCTTTAGTCAGCAATAGACAGCACTGTAAACTGTTAGCAAATTCTGGATTGGGAAAATGAAGCTGACAACGCCCTCAATCACATGGTGGGATTTTTGGGGCTGTCCTGTATAGGAGTTGAAGTCGCTGATCCTTGTGGGTCCCTTCCAACTCAGGATATTCTGTGATCTCAGAGCTTTTTTCTCATGTCTCTTCTACAGAAATCTTGCCCTTGGAAAGTGGAATTGAGCAGTGTGGAAGGTGGTGTATTGACATATTTGAGTTGTGTCTAAAAAAATTATCTTTTCAGCTCAATTCCAAGCTTTTGTTAGCAAGTTTCCTTTTCTTGATAAAAGGGTATTATTGCTTAAATCTGTATCTAGGATGATTCAATTCCAGGCCATCAAGTGTCTTTTAGATAATTCAAGATTTCATGGGAAGCTAGGAAAAGGCAGGCTGGCATGTTTGGAATGGATGAGTTTGGGTTGTGCTGCGCCTGGGCTGTGAGTGAGGTTGACCAACATTTGGTGTTCTGAGAAGTTGAGATGTTCAGGTTTATAAAGAGATAGACTCACATAACAGTTTAGGTTGCAAAAGCCCTCCAAGATCATCGAGTTTCCCCAGCCCTGTCAAGGCCACCACTAAGCTGTGTCCCCAAATGCCATATCTACCTGTCTGTTAAATCTCTCCAGGAAGGGGCAAACTCCACCACTGCCCTGGGCAGCCTGTTCAAGTTTTTCAGTGGAAAATGCAGTTTTTTCAAGCAAGGAACTGGCCTTCCTCTGGAAACCTCAGGCTCAGCCCATCCCCTCAGGACCTGCACAGACACTGGCCAGTTTTCCCAGGGCCATGTGATCCCAAAGCTCTTCAGGACCAGCTCTGGTAACAGACCTGGGGCTAGGCCAGGTTTGCTAAATCAAGTTTCAGCTGGTAGCTCTTTGCATGTCACCCCAGGCTGGAGGCTCCTTCCAGGTAAGCCAGGGTTTGGTGGCAGACATTCCCCACAGGGAAATCCTGCCCTCATTTTGCTGGGCTCCGTGTGCTTCCAGCACTGGGGACTCCAGTGGCTGATCCTCCTTGCACTTTGCATCCCCTTTGCATCTCTTTGCATCATCCTCTTTGCAGCTGGGAAAAGGAGTTCTGTAGGTAACAGGGGGTCTTGCAGGCAGCAGATGGGGTCCCACAGGTGGCAGAGGGTCTCCCAGGCAGCCAGGCACTGGCAGACACAACACTGGGGTGTTGTGATGCATACGCCAAGATGGAACACTTGTCCATGGAGGAAAAGTCCTGCCCTTTGTCTGTGCAGACGCACAGATTTATGCCTGACACAAACCTCCCCCAAAAACACAACATGGGCCGTGGAAAATCAAATCCTTCCCATTCCCCCGTGACTCCCACGTGGCAAAAGGGCAAAACCCCCTTTTCTAGCTCTGAAACCCCTCTGGTAAAGCCGCCCACCCTCCAAAACCACGGACTGGCCTGTTACTATGGGGGACTGAGCCCAAACAGCAGCGTCAGTCGGTGACTTGGGATTTCCATTCCGAGCTGCTGGTGGAGGCTGGGGTGAGTCACCAGCTGGCGTGACAGCCTGGACGGGGAGTGAGCCACACTGGGGGTCCCCAGCCAGCACCGAGCTGCAACATTGTTCATTCTGAACAATTAACACACTATCTGTTCTCAGAAATGCGCTTTGAGCTCTTAAGCAGCGAGTGGCTGTTGTGACGCTGCTGAAGCTGAAGAGCTTCTCCTGTGGCAAGAGGGGAGGCTGAAGGGTGACAGGTCTTTGCTCTGGTGCACCCAGGAGGAGAAAAGCTTTTCAAACCTTCAGGGGGATGTGTGTGGCTGACTCCTGGCGGTATCAGTGTGGTCAGGTTCCATCACACTTGAGTGTGTGTGCATCCACAGCTCCCAGCAGTGCTCCTGGTGGTGGGAGCTGTGGAGAGACAGGAACATCTTCGATTTGAGGAATCCTAGACAGGGTGGTTTGTTTGCCTCCTCCTAAAAGGCTTTTTCCTGGTTCCCAACGAAGCAGCAGTTGTGGTCCACTTTAAGGGTTCAAGGAGAGGCCACATCCCAATTCCAGGAGGGGAAGCTCACCTCTTGGGAGATGGCAGTGAGCTGGTTTTGCTCCACTGGAGCCTCGTGGAAGTGGACAAGCCCCTCAGCCCCATGGCTGAGCATGTCATGAGTGAATTAGGAGTGTGTGGCAGGGCTAGCACTGACCCTGGCACCACTGATGCCAGATGCAGAAGCTGTTTCCATGCACGTGTGCATGTGCTGGCATCCCCAGCTGCCTCTGGTGCCCCACAGGATGCTGGCTCTGTGCTGACACTGGCCTTGCTATACATCATGCTGGCTATTTCCAGCTCCCCTGCTAGGAGACCAGCCCATGTTTATCCTGGTGATTTGGCAGAGGTGCTGCGGCACAGATGAGTCAGAAGCTGGGAGAAGCTGCTTTGCCACATTCCCATTGCCCCAGTGCAGAGGTTTTCCAGGTCCGCCTCTCCTCGTGCTGTCCCTGCTGCTTGTCCTGTGGGGCCCTGGTCCCTGGGGTGGGGGAATGATCCTTGAAGGAGAAACAACCCCTGGGACTGGGGAACCATCGCTGCAATGGGGTGGTGATCCCTGGGATGGGGGGTGATCCCTGGGATGTATGTGGTGATCCTGGGACAGATCCCTGGCACTGGAGGCAGCATGGACAGCAGCCTGCCCAAGGTGAAGCAAAGCATATTTCCTGGGTCCTCCCAGCAATCTGAGACTTCCATGGGCACACACTTCCACTCCTGCCTCAGGTTCCCAAGCTGTAAATGTGTCCAAACCTTTTCTGGGATAGCTAGGAGCAGGCAGCTATGGCCCCTGGCAGCCAGGTGGGACTGAGACCTGCAGTCTGGGGGGATTTGCAGATGTCCATAAAGATTTATGGATGGGGCAGGAGCCAGCGAGTTCCCTGAGTTGGCACCTTTTCCAGGGTGGGGCAGCTGCAATTTGGAGGCAGGGAAGGAGGGGAACGCCTGCACCTCTATGAGTTCCATCCCACTCATTGGTCCTCTTCCAGTGTACAAAGCTCAGTGCTGCCCATGCTTCAGGACTACTTGTGGGGATTAATAGTCGAGAGAGAAACCAAAGAGTGTTTCTTAAAAATGCATTGAGTGGGCTCTGGCATCTCAGAGAGGGTTGGCATCTTTCCAGCAGCCTGGTGGGCTCATGCCTGGAGCTGTTCCAACAAGCTCTGACGACTCTGTCCTGTCTTGACTTTTCCAGAGGGAGTGCCCAGACCTGCCAGGATTCCTGGCTGGGATTTTGGGGCAGAGAGGGGGGGAGCAGTAGCAGATGCTGCTCTGCGGGGCTGTTCCTGAGCCCTCTCTGAATCCATCGCGTCAACTTCGCAGCCTCACGTCTGTCTGTGCTGAGCACAGCCAGAGCAGATCCAACTTTCCATTAACATTTGAATTTTCTGGCAGCTCAGCTGCAATTTTCAATCCTTTTTTTTTTTTCCTTCTTCCTGCTTTTAAAAGCTAAAAATAAAATGTCTTGAGGCCCCTTTTCCCTCCATCTTTTCTCTTGAGACATTTGTTTCTTGAGGATTTGATGCCTGTGTTGTTTTTTCTCCTCTTGGGTTGTTTTCACCTGTGGCTCTCGCAGCACAGGGGATCAAATCCTGTGGGGTTTGGAGGCACCCAGCCCTCCAGAATGAGTCTCTGCTTCTCTTTTCTCTTGGGAATTTGGGATCTTGTAGGCTCTAGCGGGCAGGATGGGGAAGCCAGTGAAACCCTCTGGGGAGGAGAAGGAAGGTCTGTCTTCGTCCTCCTCTCCAGGGAAGTGGGAGTGACACAGCTGCCATGGAAATTTTTATTTTTAGCCCAGTGCCAGCTGGAGCCTGTGAGGCTTCCCGAGAATAAAAGCAGGACCTGAGGGCAGGAGAAGGGAAAGCTCAAGCCTTGGCTGGGCTGGAGCAGGGATCAACAGGGCCAGCGTGAAGCAGTGGGCTGGGGGTCCCCAAGGGCAGAGAGGACTCACCTGTGTGCTGATACCTTATCCAGACACTGCTGCCACATCCAGGGCCAGGGTGTGTCTGGAAGGAACATTGGGGAAATGCTCAGGTCCCAGGGAGCTGAATTCTGCCAACCACTGGACCCCCCAGAACAGAGGACAGGAGAGGATTTGTCTCACCCCTATCCCTCTGGCTCAGTCCCATGGCTGGTGAGCTCCACGCTTCTGGCTCTCCTCTTCACAGTGGAATCCAGAGCTGAGCACAGGAGGCTTCTAAGGAAAAGGGATTTGTCTTTGAGTTGTTTGGGAGTTACTGTGGGGCTTTCCAGGTGTTGATGCCCAGAACCCTGGACACTTCTGGTCCCTGGAGAGGGCGGATCTGCTGCAGACACTAGTGTAGCCCTCAGCATTTTTTCCTCCATTTGTCACTGGTCAATGGAGCTGCTGTCCCCTGAAAGAGTCAGATCATCCAGGTCGTGCTGGAGCCCCATCCCAATGAGCCAGTGTCCTCCAGCTGTACCCAAACCTCCACAGCTGACACGACAAGCAAAGTGCAGCAGCAAACCCCAGGGCACTTCACTTGGTCAGGAAGGACAGGGCTGCACCCCGCCGGCAGTGCTGGGGTGGCCACTCTGGCCATGGGGCTGAGCCAGGGCCAGATGGGAAAACTCAGCGAGCCTTGGAGCCTGGGACCCGCTCCCAGTTGGCATTCTTGTCCTGTGAGTCACTGGCACAAAAGGAGTGGGTTGAACAGGAAAGACTCAGCACAGAGCTCCAGCAGCAGTTCGAGCAAGTGAGACTGTGGTTCCCCAGGAAAAGGGGACCAGCAGCATTTCTTGGTCAGTTATTCCACTGTGGGCTAAATTCCAAATTCTCTAGACTGCTCAAATGCTATTTAGACATAAAAGTGGCTATTTTATGGAATTTATGGACTATGAAATCATACTCTGTGCATATCATTGAGACCCTCTTACCTGAGAGCCCCAAACATTAAAATATGAAAATCCAACCACAGATACATTCTAGAATTCATTACAGATCCAACATGTTACACTGAGCCCTTTACACTACAATAAAGAGTGTTCTGGGCTGGGAAAGGAGCATTCAGAAATTGAAAGAAAGGCAGAATACAGATCCTCACTCATTTCCAAGAAAAAGTCTGCCAGCTCCTCCTGGATTCCCAGAGGCTCTTGGGCTCTGCTTTTCCTGACAGAAGCACTGTAAGTGATTTTGAATTTCGTTACTGTACGTGTAGGAATTGTTCGTTTGTTTTTTTTTTTTAACTGTCCTTAAGTGGAATTCCTGCTCTTTTAACATGGAATATCCTGGGATTTGAAGGGAGGTTTGCACTTAAAAACAGTAGCCTGGGATTTTGAAACTTTTGCTTTAATCTCCAAATATAATAACTTCTCCATGCCGGTCAAGTCAGGAAACAAAAAGAAATGCGGGAAAATCTGCTGCTGGCCAATCCAGGAGCTTCCAGTTCCCTCATCTGCGAGTCTGTCCCGCCGTCCCTGCCGCTCCTGGGTGCCGGTCCTGTGCTCTGGATGCTGCCCTGGAATGGGCTGAGCGCTGCAGCCGCTCCCTGCGTTTGTGACCGCGATGTCTCGGCTCGGGCGCGCCCTCCTGGCCCTGGGCGTGCCTCGCCGGGGCTGTGCTCGCCCGTGGCGAGGGGCTCGGAGCCGCTCCTCGGGCCCCTTCCACCCCCGCCAGCCCCACACCCCGCTTGGAGGGACGTGGGGAGACAGGCCCACCGCGGGTTTGGCGGCTGCTGGGGGGCCGTTGGGTCTTTTCTTTTTATAGGACCTACCAAAATAGCTTCAGGCCGTGTTTTGGTGGTGCAGTCAGATCGGATTCCCTGCTCAGAGGAGCGGCTTTGACCTGCTGGCAGAGGGCTGGAAAAGAGAGGGGGGCCAGGATGGTGATGCCAGAGGTCGGATTGGGGGGCTGAGGCGCCACAGCTCTGCATCCACTGAGCACCAGCGGAGCTCACGGCGAGGCACAGCCGCAGCAGTGCAGTCCCCAGCCCCCGTGCTCCCTGGCCACTCCAGGAGAGGCATGGAACTCTTGGCACTGGCAGGGTGCCACAGACTCCTCTGCCCGGCCACTCACGTGGGCAACACTGGCTATGGGGCAGTTTCAGCTCCTCCCCAGCTCCACCATCTAGCCCCACATCACTCAATGCCATGCCGCGCTGAGCCACGCTAGCACATATGACTGTCCTATGCCATGGTGGCCTCAGCCACCCCTCATAGTGCAGATCCATGTCATGCTGTACCAACTGTGCCACAGCACAACGTGCTGCGGTGTCCCACCGTACTGCATCCCAGCTCGCCGCACGGTGCCACTCCTGCCCCAGCCTGGTCTCCTGCCATGCCGTGGTGTGCAGATTGCACCCTGAGACTCCTCCTGCTCTGCCAGTCCTTCCCAGCCCTTCCTGCTTGCTGGGATCCCAGCTGGGGCTGGGTGTGCCGGGTGGCTGGCATGTGCTGGTCCCCGGGGTGGGTGGTTGTTACGGAGAGTGGTGCAGCACTTTGGGGAGTGATCAGAGGGGGGCAGGAGTGACACTGTTTGTGCTCAGGCTACAGTGCACAGACTTTTCTGAGAACAGCCCTGAGGAGAAAAACTTGGCGGATTTGGTGGATGAGAAGCTTGAAAAGACCTCAGAGTCCCTTTCAGTACTTAGAATGACTAGAAAATTTTGAGAGGGACTTCAGAAAAGGATCTGGAGTGACAGGACAAGGGGGAATGTCTTCCCCCTGCCAGAGGGCAGGGTTGGATGGGATATTGGTAAGAAATTCTTCTCTGTGAGGGTGGTGAGGCCTGGCACAGGCTGCCCAGAGAAGCTGTGGATCCCTGCAGGTGTTCAAGGCCAGGTTGGACAGAGCTTGGAGCAACCTGGTCTAGTGGAAGCTGTCCCTGCCCATCTAGTGTGGGACTAGATGAGCTTTAAAGTCCTTTTGAACCAAAACAATTCCATAATTTCCTGATGACTGCAATTACTCCTGCTGTGCCACTCACCTGTGCCATCCTTTGCCATGCAGGAATGCCAAGAAGGAAGGGGACCTGCTGACTGCCCAGGCACGCCTTAAGGATGTGGAGGCTTTGCTAAATTCCAAGGAGGCTGCGCTCTCCACGGCCCTGGGTGAGAAGAGGAATCTGGAAAATGAAGTGCGGGACCTGAGGGGACAGGTGGCCAAGGTGAGCAGTGACAGCTCTGTCTCCAGCTGACCCAGGGATCCTTTTTTACCCCCTGCCAGGGGCTGCCAGGTCCCCGCTGTGGCAGGGGCTGTGGGGCAGATGCAGTTGGGTGGTGGGTCCCCAGCCATGCCAGGTGCAGTGCCCAGAGCCCACTGTGATGGTCCTTCTCTATTCCCTGCCAGCTGGAAAGTGCCTTGGGCGAAGCCAAGAAGCAGCTGCAGGATGAGATGCTGCGCCGCGTGGATGCTGAGAACCGGCTGCAGACCCTGAAGGAAGAGCTTGAATTCCAGAAGAACATCTACAGCGAGGTGAGCTGCGGTGTGGTGCCATGGGGCTGGGATCACCCCCACTAGGTGTGTTGTGTCCCCTCCCTGACAGTGTCCCCTGCTGTCCCCAGGAGCTGCGGGAGACCAAGCGGCGCCATGAAACCCGGCTGGTGGAGATCGACAACGGGCGGCAGCGGGAGTTTGAGAGCAAGCTCTCTGAGGCCCTGCAGGAGCTGCGGAGCCAGCACGAGGCCCAGATCAGGCTGTACAAGGAGGAACTGGAGAAAACCTATGGGGCGAAGGTGAGCAGCTTCCCCACGGCGCTCTCCTCCCCCTTCAGCCCCAAAGAGCACGGATGGGCTGTGAGTGCTGAGATGCTGATCCCCCTGTCCTGTCCCCCAGCTGGAGAATGCCAAGCAGTCAGCTGAGAGGAACAGCAACATGGTGGGTGCTGCCCACGAGGAGCTGCAGCAGACCCGTATCCGCATTGACAACCTCTCCTCAGAAGTCAGCCAGCTGCAGAAGCAGGTGAGCTGAGACCAAAGGGTGCCCTGGGGATGGTCCCCTCCTGGGGATGGTCCTAGGTGGAGTGGTCCACCCTCACCCACCCTCCCCACAGCTGGCTGCCAAGGAGGCGAAGCTGCACGATCTGGAGGATATTCTGGCCAGGGAACGCGAGAGCAACCGGCGCCTGCTGTCCGACAAGGAGCGGGAGATGGCCGAGATGCGGGCACGCATGCAGCAGCAGCTGGATGAGTACCAGGAGCTACTGGACATCAAGCTGGCTCTGGATATGGAGATCAATGCCTACCGCAAGCTGCTGGAGGGCGAGGAGGAGCGGTGAGCACAGGGCGCTGTGCCCGGCTCTGGGCTGCATGGGTCCCAGCCCTTGTGTCCTCACTGGCTTCATCTCTTCTCCCCCTGCCAGGCTGAGGCTGTCCCCCAGCCCTTCATCCCACAAAGGTGCATCCCGAAGCCACCTGTCCACCCCAGGCTCCTCCAAGAAGCGGAAGCTGGAGGACAGTGAGAGCCGGACCAGCTTCTCCCACCACGCCCGGACCAGTGGCCGTGTTGGCGTGGAGGAGGTGGACTTGGAGGGCAAGTTTGTCCGTCTCAGGAACAAGTCCAATGAGGTGAGTTTGCCTTCGGGGAGATCCCTAGAGTCCCCGGGGTGAGGTTCAGCCCTGCTTCACCCTACGGGCAGGAGGTGAATGGGACAAGTTGGAGAGGAACCGGGGTTCTGAGGTCGCTGCTCTCTCTCACAGGACCAGGCGATGGGCAACTGGCAGATCAAGCGGCAAAATGGGGACGATCCCCCCCTTACCTACCGCTTCCCCCCAAAGTTCACCCTGAAGGCTGGTCAGGTGGTCACGGTGAGTCACTGCCTGGTGGAGGATCCATGCAAGATCCCAAACCCTGCCAGGCCACTTACATGGTTGGTGTGTGGCTTTTGTGGTGATAGATCCCCATCCCTGGGCTGTGGAGTCTGCAGACCAGTGAAGTCTCTTTTCTCCTGCTTTTTTCCCTAGATCTGGGCCTCAGGAGCTGGAGCAACCCACAGCCCCCCCAGTAATTTGGTGTGGAAAACCCAAAGCAGCTGGGGCTCCGGGGACAGCCTGCGCACCGCCCTCATCAACTCCAATGGGGAGGTGAGAGCCGATGGCAGCTCTGGCATGGGGAGGGGGGCGGCTGGCACTGAACCTCCCAACTCACCCCCGTGCCCTGCAGGAGGTGGCCATGCGGAAACTGGTCCGCACTGTGATCATCAATGATGATGAGGATGAGGACGATGAGGAAATGAGCATCCACCACCGCCACCACCATGTGAGTAGAGCGCTGGGGATGCCGCTGGTTCCAAGGGGTCCGGGGGGTTGCATCTTCAGGGAGGGTGGGAAGGAGCTCAGCATCAAACAGGATCAGGCATACAGGAGAAAGCAGTGGGGAGGCTGCTGTGGAAATAACTGCATGAGAGAAGCCAACAGACCTCTGGCATCTGGAGGAGATTGCTGCTCACTAAAAAAGCTCTGAAGACCTTACTGGAAGTTGTCTCCAACCCTAAGGAACCCTGACGTGCCATGAGAAGGGCCAGAAGAGTCAGAGGGAGGCTGAGCATTGCTTGGAGGAGAGGATGGTGGGAAATTGATGGATGACATTTCTTGTCAGCAGCTGCTCTGTCCTCTCTGCTTCATGAGGGTGCTGGAACAAATCCAGAGGTGGCTTTGTCCTTCCTCTCAGCCCATCTTTCCCCACACGGAGCTGAAATATGCACCAGGAGGAGCAGCAGGCAGTGGGCAGAGAGCAGGCAGCATGCCAGGAGTGGAGCTGCAGCCACTTCTCCCAGAGAAACATCCCTGGCTGCAGCCAGGGATCACGTGCAGAGAGGTGCCATCGTGGCCAAGCCATGCCTCAGCAAGGGTGGAAGATCTGGATGTCACTTCCAGAGCTCTGCAGGAGCAAAATGGACCATCCATCATCCACCGCCCTTTGAGTTCTCTGGATCTGAAGAGCTGTGCTGAGATTGATACCAGCACGTTGAGCTGGTGGATTGTCTTCCTCTACTCTGCCCTAGTGAGACCCACCTGCAGTGCAGGGTCCAGTTCTTGGGCCCCCAGCACAAGAAGGACACTGAATCGCTGGAGCAAGTCCAGAAGTAGCCATGAAGATGCTCTGAGGGCTGGAGTTTCTCTGCTCTGGAGGCAGGCTGGAGGAACCGGGGCCAGCCTGGAGAAAAGAAGACTTCAGGGAGACCTTAGAACTCCTTCCAAGGCCTAAAGGGACTCCAAGACAGCTGAAGAGGAACTTTGGACGAGGGCATGGAGTGACAGGACATGGGAGAATGGCTTCCCACTGACAGTTAGAGGGCAGAGTTAGACGGGATACTGGAAGGAAATTGTTCCCTGTGAGGGAGGTGAGGCCCTGGCACAGGTTACCCAGGAAAGTTGTGGTTGCCCCATCCCTAGAAGTGTTCAAGACCAGGTTGAACAGGGCTTAGAGCAGCCTGGGATAGTGGAAGATGTCCTGCCCATGGCAGGAAGCTGGAATGAGATGAGCTTTCAAGTCCATTCCAACCCAAACCATTGCATGATTCTGTGATTTTCTTCTATATTGACTATCCCTGGACAGAGGAGCCAAGCTCCTGCAGCCACTGCTGCCCATTACTCTGGAGGCTGAATCCTTTCCAAGACCAAACTTCCCAAAGGAAAACTGCCAGCTCATAGAGTGGTGAGGAAGAGGATGTTTTCAGGAGCACAGTTCAGGTGTCTCCCATGTGCCGAGAGCTCAGGGTGCAAGCTCAGGGCAGCAGAGCAGGTCACCCATTGGCAGCATGCTGGCCCCAGTCACTTGGGATTAGAAACACAATAATAAGGGTTCTATTTTATTATTTTTAAACCACATGATGGCGAGGACCGGTGAGTCAGATTCTCCTCAAGGCCTAATGTGAAGAGCTCTCCTGGGTCACGCCGCTGCTGCCGCCATCCTCAGGGCAGGGGCTCTGCGCAGAGGATGTTCTGGCAGGGGCTTGAGGCTGTTTTGTCTGTCCCCCCCGTGTGTAGGGCTGCAGTGGCTCTGGGGACCCTGGTGAATACAACCTGCGCTCCCGCACGGTGGTCTGCGGCACGTGTGGCCAGCCGGCCGACAAGTCGGGCACGCAGAACGCCGGCATCAGCACCATGTCCTCGGGCTCGTCCACCTCCAGCGTGACCGTCACCCGCAGCTACCGCAGCATGGGCGACTCTGGCATCGGCCTCGGGGACAGCCTGGTGTCCAGGAACTACCTCCTGGGGAACTCCAGCCCCCGCAGGCAGGTCAGTGCCGCTCCCAGGCCACTGCCCAGTCCCTGGCACCGCGCTGCCAGCTGGCCCAGTGCTGCTCTGTCTCTACCCTGTCCTGGCACTGTCCCTTCCCTGCAACGCTGCAAGGCTCCTATCCCCTCCCACCTCTCCTTCTCCCTGCTCTTCCTCTTCCTCTTTGGGCTCCCACAAGCCTAAAGTTCTTTGTAAGGGATGGGGGGTTCTGAGAGGGATTGGAAAGGGATGTGGCCATAGCAGCTTCCCACCCCATTCCGTCTTACACTCAGCCCCCTTGGCACCCCAGAGCATTCCCATCCTCCACATCACTCATTCCACTGCAGTTAAGCGTTCATGCTGGTAATGTGAATATTTCAGCACTTGAATATATATTTTATATTTATATATTAGATTAATATACAATATATTCTATATTGATACTCTTAGTCGATATTATAATCCTCATATATTACCTACCAATAATTCTCAAATTTTGGAACTATGAACATTCCAGCTTGGGAGGATTTATGTATCACACCCCAAGGGCCAGGATGGAGGAGAACCTGGGGGCACTGTGGGCATCCAAAAGATCGCACTGGACACTTTGCAATCAAAGCAAATGGATGATGACGCTGGGGTCTTCTTAACTGTCTTCTTTTTCTTTCTCCCTCCCAGGCTCAGGCTGTGCAGAACTGCAGCATCATGTAATTCCATGGCGCATTCCTGTGGTTCCTGCCCGTTTCCAGCTAGGTTTGTTTTTTTTTCCCAAAGCAACATAATTTTTTTCCCTTAAAAAAAACAAGATATCAAAAACCAAGGTTGTTTTTTTTTGTTTTCTATAGCAGGAATTTTATATATATATATATTAAAAGTGCTAAAAGATGCTTTGATTTTTTTTGTAAAGAAAAAAAATCTATTTCTATATTAAAAAAACCAAACCAAAAAATAGCTTTCCAGCTTCAAATATTTTTTAGAACTTCAGCCAAAGACAGCAAAGAACTGTGTTTACAGAGCAGCCATGCAGAAGGAGTTTGTAGTTGAAATGCTCCTTATGCTCCTTAGATTGTACCTTTTTTGCCAAAGCTTTTTACATAGGACAGGGAGAAGCGCAGCCATACCCACTGGAACTGCGTGCCACAGAGGCTGCTGTCCTGTCTTGAGTGGAGCACAGTGCCTTTACAACCCTTTTTCTTGGGATCTGAAGCCAAAATTCCCCTTTTTCTGTGTTTTTTTGATAGTGATTCCTGGCGGTGCTGGCGCGGGGGCTCCTGGCAGCTCGCGGGCGATGCCCACATCTCTCTGTGGCCATTGCCCCCTCCCCAGCCCCCTGCCCGCTGCACTCCCATGCTCTGTGTACTGTATTCCCCATATTCCCCATCCCAGGCATGTCTTGCCCTTTTTCTTAATCAGCCAAGTTGTGCCTTAGCTGAGGTGGGGGCCGGGCTGGAGCCCCACTGGAGCCCAGCTGAGTGGAAATGGAGTAGGGGTGGTGAAAACACCGGAGCTGCTTTTTGGGACCAGATGGATTTGACAGCTGGGGTGACGGGCCTTGGTCCCACAAGCTCAGCCCTAGTGGGGCCCCCCAGGCCCCGTCTTCGAGAGCCACTGCATCCAGAGGGGTTCACCCCACCTTTCCTTGGCTGCGGTTATTTGGGCTCGTCTCTGGTGGCCAGAGCTCAGGAGCTGTTTCAGGGATTAAGAGAAAGATGCTCAGTCCAGGTCAGAGTTGGTTTGCCAGGAAAGCACCTAGGAAGGCTTTTTGTTCGAGTGAGATGGATTTTGGAGTCTGATAGGTGCAGCTTCCCTCTTGGCAAGAGTCCATCCAGCCATTGGCAGATCTCTTGCCTTTTTGCCTTGATTGGGAAATGCCTGCAGCCCCCCCTGACCTCAAGTGCAGCAGAGGGGTGGGGCTGGAGAAGGTGCCAGGACAAGCCCCCCACTCCAGTGGGTTTTGGGGAGATCGTGTATGTATCTATGCTTGCAAAGCTTCTGTATTACTGCCTGTATTTTCTTCCAGAGTCAAAATACAGCTGAACCCTTCCCATGCTGTGTGCTGTCATCATTGCTGTCCAGGGGGATTTGGGGGTGCTGTGCTGCGCCCCAACAGCAAAGGGACCCCCAGGGATCTCTTTCCATCCCACAGCCAGGGCTGGGGCTCACACCCACTGTGGATGGGGGAAGCGGGGTGGCCCCTACACCCTGGCTCACCCGAGGGTGGGTTCCTAAGAAATGGGCCAGCTGGGCAAGGAGCCCTCCAGAGAGGGACTGGACAGGGGGTGGAGTTTGAGGTAAGGATTCAGACATTCCTCTTGGGGTTTGGGGGACCAAACACTCCCCAGGATGGGATGGGCTGGGGTGCAGAACCTGAGTGAAGCTTTGCTCCTACCACAGGGATGACCCACACACTCTGCCAAGGGGACCCCCTGTGCCCCCGGGCCGTGCCAGGCACTGCAGCCAGGCAGGAGGGGATGCTGGGGAGGAGAGCTGTAAAGCCGATGCATAATCGGCTTTACCAGGCACAGCACCGCGGAGCCGCGATGTGAGGGGACGCAGCACAGGGCGGCCGGGGCACAGCCACAGCCAGGTAGGTGCCCGGGATGCCCAGTCTGGGGTTAGCCCTGCCCCAGAGCTTGGATGCCTGGGCCCCCCATGCTGTGTGGGGCTGCATCACCCCAGGTTTTGGTGCAGCAGGACTGAGGCTCGGGGGCCAGGGGGTGCCAGGGGGTCCAGGGCATTGCTGCCACCTCCCAGCTTCAAGTGAGGCTGCGGAGAAGCAGCAAGGTGCCATCTCCCCTCCCAGGAGAGGGGCGCAGGGAGGTGTCAGAGGCAGGTGCCCACAGCATGAGAGGGGACACACTGACCCCCTGTCTGTGCCATTTGCCTCCTAATTCTGCCAGCTCAGGGATACCCACGCTGCAACGCTGGGGCAGCTACCCCCACAATGCTGCAGCCTGTCCTCTTCCATGGGCATTCAACCCTACTGGAGACCTGGCACCGCCAGCCCCCAAAAGTCATGAGGTTGTGCCTGAAATAGCAGGTTCTGGAGTGATGAGGGGAAGCCAGCCATGCTGCTGGTATCTTGTGCTGCTGCCTGGACGTGTTCCTGGGAGGAGACAGGTCAGGAGACTCGGGAACTGCCGTGGGGAACTGCCATGAGGAAATGCAACAGGGAACTAACACCGTGGATCCTCCCCATGTGCCCCATGAGGCCCCAGTGTCCTGGCACTCCTCAGCTGGGTCACACTGGGGAAAGGCTAAGCTGGAGCCCCATGGGGTCTCTGCACAGCCCCCAGGGACATTGCAGAGCCCTGTAAGGACAGCACAGACATGATGGGTTCCTCACAGAGCCCCACAGGGAGGGCCCATGCACTCCCCCCAGGGACCCCGGTGTGGACCTTGCACAGCCCCATAGGGACCTTTCACATCCCTGTGGAGCCATGTGCAGCCCATGGGGACCTTGCACAGCCCCATAGGGACCCTGTGGAGCCATGTGCAGCCCATGGGGATTTTCACAGCCCCATAGGGACCTTTCACATCCCTGTGGAGCCATGTGCAGCCCATGGGGACCTTGCACAGCCCAGGGGGAGCCACGGCCCACCAGGGCCTCACACACCCCTATGGGGACTTTGCATAGGAGCCTGTGGAAGAGCTCCAGTCCTACTCCAGCCAAAGCACTGACTCAAGGTCAGGTTTGTCCTGTTCCTCCTGTTGTCCCACAGATCTGAGCCCTGCTTTGGGTCCCCCAGAGTGTGGCAGGGGGGAGATGGGATGCCAGAGCAGGGGCCATGGCCTGGCCTTGCTCACTTGTGCACTGAATGTTGGGGTCTCTTCAGAGGCACCCTGGGTAGGCCGGAGCACCGGGGTTTGGGCACGTTTGAGCACCACCAGCTTTTTGGGGGGAAAGTCTAGCACAGGAAGCCTTGAGCAGTCACTGGGATGGGGTAGAGCTGGGACTGACTCCAGTGTCTGGCAAGCCAGCAGGATTTACCAGCTAGGGCATGGCCCAGTGGGTGCTGGGGGCCCTGGCAGCCCCACACCAGCCCCTCCAGGCCCCTGCGTGCCCAGAGAGATTAAGGTCAAGCCACCCCGCTAATCCTGGGGGGGTTGAGATGTGATCTTGTGCCCACTGCTACCCCCCGAAGCTGCACCCCAATGTGCTGCAGGTTGTAGGACCCCCACAGGGCACCCTGGGCATGTCCAGGCAGGGCTGAGGGGCTGCAGCTCAGCCTTGAGGAGTCTCCACAGCGGGTTCCAGCTAAGCTTCCAGTGCTGCTCGGCACAAGGCACAAGCTCTTTACAGATCCCTGCACAAGGCTCCAACCTCCCAGACCCTGGGAGCTGCGGGGCACTTGGCTCTGCTCCCCAGCCCTGGCAGAGCCAGTACCCCAGGCAAAGGGCCTGCTTTTGGGGGTGCTGATGCTGCACCCCAGCTGGTGCAGTACTGGCACCTCTCCAGTAAGGCTGAGGTCATGCAGGGAAGGTGGTTGCAGAGTGGGGAGGAAGTAGCGGCTGGAGATCCTGTTTTGGGGCTCATGGGGCTCTCACACACTTGGGAAGAGGAAGGGAGCAAGTTCCACAGGAAAAGTGAGGTCTACAGTCACCAGCTAGGCCAGACTTTCTGGGAAATTCCAAGGGGGAAATGCCATAAACCAAAATTCTGAATGCTGCGTTGGGGAGAGGGACACAAATGCAGTCTGCTACCATGGCTGCACCCCAAGCCTCCTCCTGAGACCCCCCAAATCCACATAGAATGGGAAGCCAGAGCCAGGAGCACTCATCTGGGATGGGTCAAGTGGGAGGGCTGAGACAGGAATGGGGACACGGGGATGGGGCGTGGGGATGGGATGCAGGGATAGGGTCTGGATCTGGAGGTGTTGAGATGGAGGTGCGGAGAGTTGTTGCCAAAAGCTGAGAGCACAACTGGGGTGAAGGTGAAGGGCCCCAGTGTAGTTATGGGGACACAGGAACGTGTCAGGAGAGGGGTTGGATGTGACACATGTGGGGCAGAGGGGTGTCCCTGCTCCTCCTGGGGGTGGGGGGCCGGTGGGGCGCGGGGTGAGGGGAGGCAGTGCCCGCTCGTGTGCCGTGGGGCCATGTCCGTGTGCCGGGGCGGGTCTCGGGGTCCGCAGCCCCGTGTCCGTCCGTCCGTCAGGGTCTGTCGGTGCGGGGGGGCCGAGATACAGCCGTAGCCATGGCGACGTGAGCCGGATGCGAGGCCGGGGGATGCTGCTCCCGCCCGCCCGCCGCAGGTCGGTACCGCCGCACCGCGACCGGGGCCGGGGGCGGCCGGGGGGCCCGAGGGGGTCTGGGGAGGCTCCGAGGGGGCGGCAGGTCGAGCAGGAAGGGGGACGTCGCCATAGTGGGGTTGGTCTTGGGGGACCCCCAGCGCTGATGCTGCCAGACAGCAACAAAGAGGCTGAAGTGCCGGCCCTGGGGAGACCCCCGGGACCCCCCACCCCCCGGTACCCCCCCGCACTCCCTGCCTTCACATTCCTCCCAACCCCCCCTTTCCCCTATCTCCTGGGCACCCCTCCACACCTCCTGCATCCCTCAGCTCCCTCCTGTGCATCCTCCTCTCTCTTACCTGCACCCCCCATCTCTTCCCACCCTTTGTATCCAACAATCCCATCGACACAATCGTGTCCCATTTCCTCTTGCGTACACCCCCCAGAACCTTCCCCTTCATCCTCCCATGCCCTTAGTCCACCCCTGCCTCCTCCCTTGCCTTCCATCTCCCACACACACACCCTGCTCTGGATCTCGGGGCTTTCCCCAGCCCCCCTTGGGTGTTGGGAGAATTTCTGCACCCCCCACACCACAGCGCTGCTCCTGGACTTGACGTGGGTAGGGGACTGGAGTCCAGCAGCAGAGAAGGACCAAACTCTTCTCTGCTGTGGGAAATTGAGGCACAGGGAATGTCTGAGCAGCTGGCAGATCAGTGCCACCAGCTCCACAACTGCCCTGCAGCCATCACAGCTCACCTTGCAAGGGCTGGGCCTGGCTCCATCCTGTGGCAGGTGATGTGCTCTTTGAAGGGAGTGTGCGTGTTCATTGACAGCACAATATTCCCTGGCTTAGAGGGAATCCTCCAGGAAGAGACCCAAGCAGGAGCAAGACCTATGAAGCCACAGCTGTGGTCAACCCTAAAGCACCAGGGGAAACTGACCCACCACAGTGTTGAGAGACCCTTGGTGGGACTCCCTCCCATGTTCCAAATCTTATCTAGGGAGGCTGTAAGTTACATTCCCCCCCACCATGTCCCCGGAGCACTGTGACCAGGGGACCCAAAAAAGAGGAGAGACCAGGCTGAGAAGGGATTCTGGCTTCCCACGCTGCCAGAGCAGCTGCAAGGTTGCTGTCACCTCCCATCCTGTGTCAGCCCTGGCTCGCGCTGGGGAATGCTGGCGGTTTTCCTCAGCCCCACCACAGCCCCAGTCAAGCCTTCAGCCTTCGCCGAGGAGCCTCTGCTCCCTTTTCTATCCCGCCTCCCCCTCCATGGCCTCAGTGGCTATGGCCCAGGGCAGAACAATGCGGCCGGTCCAAGGCTCCATGTGGCCCCGTCCCCCAGCCAGCCCTTTGCCAAGTGGGAAATCCGGGGCAGAGTAACCTACTTTCTGTGCTCACAAGGAGCTTCTGTCCCAGCCAAGCAAGGTGGTGAGCACAGCGCTGCCCTCCCGGGGCTCCATGTCCCGCTGGGCTGCTCTGGGGATGGGAGAGGCAGGTAAGGAGGCCCCAGCAGGGTGGGATGCTCCTCAGCCTTGTCCAGAGGGATATTATTGTACCTCAGGTATGGCTCTCATGTTGAGGAACTCCAGGGCTTTGGCTTTGGGGGGTTTCTTGCCTACAGCCATCCCAGAGCAGCCTGGGATTAAGGATGGAATCTCCAGGTAAATGGGTTCCTGGAAGGGCTGCAGGAGCTTTGTGGGGGTGCCCCTTGGGGCTGTTTGTGGAGAGCCATGCTCTGCCCTGAGGGGCTGGTTTTCTGGGTGATGCCTGTCCCCCTGGGGCTGGTTTTGGGGATGATACTCAGGCCTGCTGTTGGCCCGCACAATCCACAGGAAAAATGCCATTGTGTTCCTCACCCCAAAGATTTCCCCAGCAAGCAAAGCCAGGCACCTGGGCACATCTTTCTCCCCCACGTTGCCCCTTGGAGGAGCAGAGCTCCCTGGTTCCCGTCCCAGCTGCCTCCGCCAGGCTTCGCTGCTGTCCCTGTGGGGGTGCGAGGCAGGGGAGGCGGGCGCAGGCACCCACTGCCCCAACCTGCCGGGGCTCGTCCTCTTCCAGCAGGACTTTCAGGTTTCCGCAGTCCCGGCGGAGCCAGGCGGGGCTGGGCTGGGCCGGGCTGCAGCGGGCCCAGCACGAGCCGGGCTGGGAGCTTGGCAGCACGGCCACGCTGCAGCTGGATCCGGGGCATGGGCCCACGGGAGACTCGTGGCCACAGCCCCCGGGGCTCGGGCACCTGCCTGGTGCCCGTGCTCCAGGGGTGGAGGTGAGCGGCTCTGTCCTCGCCCGCCAGAGAGGTAATGCCGCCCGCTGGGGACACGGTGGCCAGAAGCAAAGGGGTCCTGGGGGCTGTGAGTTCTGCAGACGTGGCTCTTTCCCCAGTGCTTCTGGCATCAGCTGCAGAAAGAGCTGCAAGAAGGGGCTTCCCGTGTGTTCCCCCCCCCCCCCCAAATTTGTGGACGCTCTGATAACTGATGGAGCTAGACAGAGGAATCCCCGATGGGGATGGGCTCTGAGGCTCCTGGGGCAAAGGCAAGAGCCACTGTACACTGTGCCGGGTTCCCGTGCAGGAGCCCAGAGGGTGAGGGGAAACCTCTGACTGTGCCAGAGATTTTGGTGCAGGAGTCCTGCAGGGCGAGGGGACATCTCTGAGTGCCGATGTAGCAGAGGGAAGTTCGTGCCCAAATTGAGGGGGTAATGTGGGGCTCGAGGTGCTGAGGGCCCCCCCCCCATCCCCCACCTCTCTGCCGGGTGCTGCTTCCCCGTCTCGTTTCCGCCGGGTGAAGGGACACGCAGCCCGGCAGCGTGTGCCCTCACCCTCGCGCTCTCCGCAGGGATGGTGGTGGGACCCTCCTGGGGCGCATTCCTTCCGCCCCTCGCCATGCCCGCCGCCCTTCGCCTCCTCTGCGGGGTGGTGGTGCCGGCTGCCCTGCTCTGCGCAGAGCCCCTGCCCCGCGTCACCTTCCCCAGCGGTGAGTACGACCCCAGGAAGGGCTGGGACAGCTGGGGAGGGGGGTACACAGCCTCTGCCTGGGAGATTGTCCATCCCCAGAGTTGAGCATCCAGCGTCAGGAACCTTGGCGTGCCCCCCGTCATACCCCCCGCCCCTACTCCATCACTGACACTCCCGTGGGGCTGGAGACAGCGCCAGTGGCCGCGGGTGATGTGATGGGGGATGAGAATAGATGAGGCTGCTTGACACCCCAACACCCAATGGGCCAGATCCTACAGTGATTTTGTCACCCTGCTGGCACCCAGGGTCTGCTCAGGGTCACCCTGGGGACACGAAAAGCTGCCTCTGGAAGGGACAGGGCACGGCATGTCCAGCTGGAAGGCAGGTGGCAAAGCAGGCGATTGGAGGGGCTGTGATGTGGCAATCGGGCTGCAAGAGGGTCTGTGTGTCATGGCAGGGTCAAGCCTTTCCAGCCCTGACTGCACTGCCACTTCCTTTTCCTCATGCAGCCATGCCCAAAATTGCAAAAACCCCCCAGTTTTGGTGTCTGCTGGGGATGAACGAGAAAGAACCTGCAGTCCCTGGCTGTGCCTGAGGGCACCCTGGGGACTGGTGACACCCCCGACATCCCCCCCCCCCCAGCCTGGCACCTCGGGGCTTGTAATCCCTCCAGGGTGGCACCCTGGGGCAGTGCATCCCCCAAACAGAGCACCACCCTTGGCCATGGGACCAAAGCATCACAGGCACAGCTTGGGGGGGAAATGCACCCCATTTCTGGTGGTCTGCAGCTCGGGGTTGTTCAGCTTTTGCAGTAGGAGCTGGAGGGGACAGTGGGATTTGGGAAACTGGAGGGTGAACGTGTGATGGTGATGTGGGTGCCAGAGGGGAAGAACTGCACTCCATTTCCTGTGTGATCAGCTGCTGTGTGATGGCAGCTGCTGCCACATCCGCACACAAATGATGGTGGTGGGCTGTGTGTGTGACTCCCGGCCTCCCTCACCTCTCTGCTCCTGCCAGGGGACCCCCGGCGGACTCTCACCCACTTCAGCCAGGACAACATCTCCCATTATGACATCTTCCTCCTGGCTGAGGGCGAGGAGGAGCTGTACGTGGGGGCACGCAACTGGGTGCTGGCCCTCACTGTTGGCACCCCTGGCAGCATCCGTGCCAAAGCCTCGGTGAGCAGCCACCACTTTTGGGGAGGTGGGAAAGGGAAGTGCCTCTGCTGTGTTTCAGTTTCCCTGTGGGGCTGGGCTCAACAGCCCAGGCACATCTTCATTCCCTTTGCAGATAATGTGGGGACCCACAGATGAGAAAACCTCTGAATGTGCTTTTAAGAAGAAGAGCCAAGAGGTGAGATGGCCCTGTGGGGGCTCAGGGATCCCACAAAGCTACTGGGGTGCTCATCACCCAGTTCTGCTCTTTCCCCCTCAGACTGAGTGCTTCAACTTCATCCGAGTCCTGGTGGCCCTGAACCAGACCCACCTCTACGTCTGTGGCACCTACGCCTTCAGCCCCGCGTGCACCTACATTGTGAGTGCCCTCCCCAGGGCAGGACACTGGGGTCTCTGGGCAGGTTGTAGTGTTGCTGTGAGGACCCACAGAATACAGGCCCAGAAGTGAGTTGCATCGTGGGGGTCCCCAGGATGCAGGTGCTGGGTGTCCCCCCCAAGGGACATCTTTGTGTCCCATCTGCTAAAGGAGCCCTTGGTGATTCTCACTCAGCTGCCAGCAACTCTTCCTCTGGCAGGGAAACCCCAGTTTTGGGTCCCCTCAGGTGGCTCCAGGCTCTCTGTCCCTGCCTCAGTTTCCTCCATGCTGAGCACGTGGTGGGGACTGCCACTCCCCAAAATGAAAATGAGGGAAGGTGACAGGAGCCAGGTACCCCCAGCATCCTCTGCCATCAGCCCCTGTCATCATCCCCGCACCCACCTTGAAAACATGGTCCACCCTATGTCTGCAAGGTATTCCACAGTCATTTCCTACAGATTTGGCTTTGTTTTCAGTCCTTTGGCTGATTTTTCTCCCCTTTTATACAGCACCTGGAAAACTTCACACTGGTGCCCAGTGGCAGAGGACAGCCCTTCCTGGACGGGAAGGGCCAGTGCCCCTTCGATCCCCAGCACACTTACACGGCCCTGCTGGTGGGTGAGTATGGTGCCAGTGGCCTCGCAGGTGGGCTCCCATCCCTGGGACGGAGTGGAGGGCGAGGGTGGGGGGGGTTCTCACCGTGGCTCAGCCCCCACTGTGTCCCTGGGCAGATGGGGAGCTCTATGCTGGCACCATGAACAACTTCCAGGGCAATGAGCCCATCATCTCCCGCTCTCTGGGCACCCGCACCCTGCTCAAGACAGACGCCTTCCTCCGCTGGCTCTCGGGTGAGCAGAGGGAAGCTCCTGGGCAAGATTCCTGTGGAGGTGCCTGCAGCCCCCCACAGCTCCAGCTTCTCACCCACCTGTGCCTGTAGCCGACGCCGCCTTCGTGGCCTCCTTCAGCATACCTGAGGACGACAAGGTCTACTTCTTCTTCGAGGAGACAGCGGACGAGTTTGACTTCTTTGAGAAGCTCCTGGTGCCACGAGTGGCCCGTGTCTGCAAGGTGTGACAACAGGGAATGATGGTGGGCTACAGTGGGGGTACAGTGATGGGGGATGATGATGATGTGACAGGAGAGAATGGGACGGGGACAATGATGGGAGACAATAATGGGGATGATAGTCGTACTGTGATCAGCAACGATGGTAGGGGATGTCCCCTCCTTTATGGCAGGGGACAAAGGGGTCTTGTTACCTTGGTGATGAGCACACTCTGGCTCCTGCAGAGCGATGTAGGAGGGGAAAAGTTGCTGCAGAAAAAGTGGACAACTTTCCTGAAGGCACAGCTGGTGTGCTCCCAGACTGGCCACTTCCCCTTCAACGTCATCCACCACGCCTTTGCCCTGCTCCGCCACGACGGCCGCGCCGACTTCTACGCAGTGTTCACCTCGCAGTGGTGAGTGCCCAAGGGTGTGGAGGAGGTCCAGGGGCCTGTGCCCTGCCACTGCCCACCTGGCTCTCCGTCCCTGCAGGCAGCTGGGCAGGGCGGGCAGTGCCGCCGTCTGTGCCTACAGACAGGAGGATCTGGAGAAGGTCTTTGAGGGCAAGTACAAGGAGCTGAACAAGGAGAGCTCTCGCTGGACTGTCTACAGTGGACCTGCCATGAGTCCCCGGCCTGGCAGTGTGAGTGCTGCCCACTCAGGGGGACTGGACTTTCCAGGGGACAATGCTGGTCCCCAAGAGATGGGGTCTGTCTATCCCCATTTGCCCTGTGTGCTCGCACTGCAGGCGGCATGAGAAAGGAGAAGGGTCACTCTGCACTCCACTGATGCTGCCATGGCAGCGCGGTGATGCAGCACATCTTCCCCTCCCATGCCTCAGTTTCCCACACCAGCACAGACCCCTCTCTCCCCCCACAGTGCTCCATGGGTGCCTCCTCGGACAAAGCCCTCTCCTTCATGAAGGACCATTTCCTGATGGATGGGAAGGTGTCACCCATGTGGGGGCAGCCTCTCCTGGTGAAGTCGGATGTCACCTACACACGCATCACAGTGCACGAGACTCGCGGCGTGTCGGGGACCATGTATCGTGTCATGTTCCTGGCCACAGGTGGGGTGATATGGGGGGCACACAGGGTCACCCATCTGACCCTCCCCTTGGTTCCAAAGCTTCAGCGATGTCCCCTGTGCCCCATAGCTAAGGGTCTCCTGCACAAGGCAGTGGAGCTGTCTGGGGGTGCCCACATCGTGGAGAGCATCCAGCTCTTTGCAACGCCAGAGCCGGTGAAGAACCTGCTGCTGGCGCCAGGGAAGGTAGGGCAGGTGTGACCACCCAGACACCCAACAGCCATCCAGTGCCACCACTGGGGCCGAGGGGAGGCTCAGCCCTGCACCGCTCCCTCCCCAGGGCATCCTCTATGTGGGCTACTCCAGAGGCGTCCTGCAGGTCCCGCTGGCCAACTGCAGCCTGCACCAGAGCTGCGCTGAGTGCGTGCTGGCACGGGACCCTTACTGCGCCTGGCACAGCCCCGAGGGCTCCTGCCGGCCCGCCCGCCTCGCCACCGAGAACAAGTGAGCAGTGGGCCAAGAGCGGGAAGGGGTCTGGAGGTCTCTGAGATGCTGACCCCGCTCTCCTGGCCGCAGGAGTGCGTGGCTGCAGGACGTTGAGACAGGGAGCCCGGTCACCACGTGCCACCGTGGGAGGAGCGCAGCCATGCCCCGATCCTGGGGGGCACCGGAGGATCCTGCTGTACAGGGTTGAGTATGGGAGCACAGTGGGATGGGGTACGTGGGGTGGGATGGGGTGCATGGGGTGCACCACGTCACCCTGTTCTCCACACCCACAGGGCTCAGCCCCCAGCTGAACGCCGTGGTCCCCCTGCCATGCCCCCGCCACTCTTCACTGGCCACCTACAGCTGGCAGCAGCCCAGTGGTGCCCAGGGGCACACGGTGCTGCAGCCTGACCACACGCTGGTGGTCATCATGCAGCAGGGAATGGCCGGCACCTACAAATGCCAGGCCACAGAGAACGGCTACACCTGGACCGTGGCTCACTACCAGCTCCAGGACTCTGGCGGGGACGGGCTGGATAAGGACACCCCCCGGTCATACTGGTTAGAGTTCGTCACCGTGACGGTGCTGCTGGCCGTGACACTGACCGTGGCTGCCTGCCTGGCCCTCCTCACCTACCGGGACCAGCTCAGAGCTCGGAGCAAGGTGCGGGGCTGCAGCATGCCCCACAGCCCCCCATCCCGCCCCCGGGAGAAGGTGCCCCTCAATGGGGGCACCAGAGAGCCCCCAGCACCTGGAGCTGCCACGGAGGAAGAGGAGGAGGATGAAGGCTCCCAGGCTTGCTGCCTTCAGCTTGATGGGGACATCGATGTTGACAACAACCGGCTCCACATGCCAGCAGGGGACAGAGCGTGACACTGCCAGTGGTCAGGGAGACCCTGGGGAGTGGGGGTATGGGGAGGGGTGTGAATGTGAAAGAGTTTTTGGTTTTATTTAATACACCTGTTTTAACCTGAGGCTCACATTCTGGGGCTGAGGGTGGAATGGGCCCTGGGAGCAGCAGGCGTGGGATGGGACAAGAGGATGGGATGGGACAAGGAAGTGGGATAGGGAGAGAGTGGAGGGCGAAAGAAGGTCATGGGGACAGGCAGAGGATGTGGCACAAAGGAGAAATGTCCCCGTGGGGCGGGGATGGCTGGAAATGGTGGATGCTGACACTGGTATTACCCCAGGGAACAAACCCAGGTGCCATAAAAACCTCACCATGGGGCAAGCTGTGCTCAGTGGGCTCTGTCAGCCAGGCCCGTGGGCACCCACCCAGCACTGCCACCACCGTTTGGTGCTGCGTGACCCAGATCCTTGGCTGCCCCAAGTGACAGAGCCCCCCCTTGTCCCTGGCTGTCTCCCCACCCCATTTCCCACACGTTGGATCTGCCTTTGGGAAGCCAAACCAGCTGTACATTTCCCTGCTCTGCTTTTTTATTAAAAAAGGAAAACTCATTGCTTCGCATTGCTGGGTCCCTGAAGCAGCCCCTGGGGTCTTCTGGGCAATGTGTGAGGTCCGGGCCAGGGGAACACGTGTGCACAGGTGGGTGTGCAAGGACACGGGTGGCCATGCAGGGACACACGTGGGTGTGCAAGGACACGGATGGATGTGCAAGGACAGGGGTGGGTG
>QUSF01000169.1:366563-392822 GCA_003676055.1 Chloebia gouldiae | reverse complement strand
GGGGCTCAGAATCCTGTAATGGCTCCTCCATGCTTTGCTTGCTTTCTTCTGTTTGTAAAATACACACTGCCTAATGTAGCTCCCGTTAAAATGCTTTTTCCAAATTAAGTATGTTTGTAGGCAAATAATTTTTGAAAGCAGCTTATCAAATAGGACTCGTGGAATAAATGAAAAGACAATCAAAGGAAGGACATTTTAAGAAGATTACAGGGAAAACTAATCTTGTTACACTGCAAACCCCTGTCACATGCACAACACAAAAGGAACTGTAAACGTGATTTGTTTTGCCTAGTTTGGCAAGGAAGGAAAGCGAGGACATCTGAGATAGTCAGCAGCTGCAGCAGAACTTAGTATTAAATTTATTCGATTTTATGTCTGGGTTTTATTCCCCTTGGCAAAACCAGGTGGAAAATATCTCTAAATGAGTTCTTCAGCTCAGTCAGGCTCGTTGAACTCAGGAAGTTCCTCAAGAGGCAGCAGAAGTCTCCAGTCCCAGTTCTCCTCGTTCAGTGCAGTTCAGCTCAGCAGGAGCGCTGGTGCCGCACAGCCCATCCCGGGGCACCGGGGGACACTCCCAGCCTCACAGGCGTGCCCAGGGTAAGGGTAAATGGCTAAAAGACACGTTTGTTTCTTTTTTTAAGTACCACAGCCCCGAAGAATGTATTTGTATTCTCTCCCAGCCCTCACAGGGATTCTGTCAGCATCTCCCATGTGCCAGCTCACGAGTGCCAGCACAGAACCATTCTTTTCTCTGGGCAAGGAGGATGGGAAAAAATGAAACATTCTTCAGTTGCTAAACAAGGCCTTGTTAGATTTAATGCTTCATGTGCATTCCTCTTAACTGCTACATTGTTATGTTCAGGGTTCTTTTAAAATCAAAACTGACTATGAAGAAATCCATACTTTGGGCAGCATACAACCTCTGCTTTCCCAACATAATAACCTAAACCAGAAAATCAGCACCAGATGCCTACAATGTTCTTGACATTTCTATTTCAGATTCTCCAGCAAATAGATTATATTTTAAAAAAAGGCATCAAGAACGTAATGAAAAGATCTCCCTGAACTGTTGGGTCAGCAGCTTCACTGTGACAGTCAAAACAGTCAGCACACTGATGGGGGCTGGGGAAAAAAGCTTCATGAGTTTCTGCCAAATCACATACACTGTTCTTTTAGAATAGGAAAAATCCCAAACACAAAATTCACAGAATGGATTACTGGTATGGCTCCAGGCTGCTTCCAATTCCCATTTGGCTCTCCTACAGAGCCTTTTACAAGACTTAAAAGGTGCATTTTAGCTATCTCGCAGGTCAACATTCCCAAAAAATTTGGCACAAATTCTTTCAGATCTTAATCCTGAAACCAAGATTGATGGATCACAAAGTCATATTTCTTCCTTGGGGAGTCAGGCTGTCAGGCACTGAAACCAGGAGTGGAAGATGGTGAGCCCAGCCCTCCCTGCTCTGCCCTGGCAGCTCTGCGTGCAGAATGGCTGCAAGGTTAAAAGGCTGGGGCAGCAAGGGGGGCAGTTCTGAGGAGAAACAAGAACGATGTTTCAGCTGTGTCTTCTGCCTTCGCTGCATCAGGCACAGAGGAGACAAGAGGAAAAGCAAGGGACTGCAGCACTCAGGCAAAGCCCCACTTTTCTCCAGAACTCGTGGCAGCTTACCTGGAAGCCGCACGGTGCCACGGAGTGTCCCACCAGGAGGCTGTGACTGCAGCCATGTCTGGGAGAGGAAACACTTCTGTTACACAGGCCCAGGACGGGATCAGGGTGTTTAACAGCACTGAACAGCTCCCAGTGCCAAAGTTAATCCAGGTTCCTATAAAACACAGCATTAGCCACAAGTGACTGCTGCAGAAGAGTCCCAAGAGCAGGCTCGAGTCCCATCCGAGGAGAAAAGTCAAGTGCAGCAGATGAAGGGAGGGAAAACCTGGGCCCACTGCTGTCAGTGTGCTCCCTGCTTTCCAATAGGAGGGGTTTAGTGAGGAGTTTCTGAGTTGGAAAAATTTGCAATACAAAGCCTCAGCCTAGCAAGTTTCTTTTAATTTTTAAATGTACAGCATTTTAGTTCTACAAATGTAAAAAAAATTAAAACCAAAAAAGCCTTTACAATGTTTGGGGGTTTTTAGCTTATAATGATCACACCCAACGTGATTCAATGCAATCTGGTCTGCAGTTCCTGTGGCCCGATTGCTTTGGATGATGCAAATAAAACAGCCAAGACATTCAGCTCCGAGACAGCACCTGCAGGACCTGCCCTCAGTGGCAGAAGTTCCTGCGGGCGCTGCACACAGGCGTAGGAAGTGCTCCTGCAGGTCACAGGCAAGTAAACACTGACCGTAGCTCACACTGGACGAGACAGCGACACGTGTCAGCCCGCGGGGCCAGGGCTGGGCCAGTGCAGCTGCAGCAGCCAGCTCTGCTCCGCAGCACCGCCCCAGCATCGCCGAGGCAGCGCAGGGCCGGGGCTCAGCTCACAAGCAAACAAGGAAACAGCGTTAAGGTCTCTACTTCGAGGTCCATCCACTGGCTGTGCCAGGTTCCCTGTTTAAGCGAACTTTTAAGTTTCACTTTAAAGTCCAGTTTGAGCTCCCATTAACACAGCTGCATTAACACTGTGGCACAAATAACAAACTGTACCCACGTTACTTTGCATTCCTTTGCCCTGCCAGGTCTGCACACCCTGCACAGCACAGAACACAGAACATTCTCTATGCACTCGAGAACCACTGGAAGTTACTCCACAGCTCAACACACTGCCCAGACTAGAGCACAAGCATTACAAATCTATAAAAAAGCAGCCCCTGTGGTGGTGTACGGGAATAAACTAACAAAAAAAAAATTTAGTATTACCATTTATTGGTGACAAACACTACGTTTTACTTACATTCCATGGGGAGAAAAAATTCCAGCGTAAACAATGAACGGAAGCAGTACTGAACTCGCGCGGCTATCGTGCTGTACCTGGACCAATGCAAACCTCAGCGCGCACCCACCGTGCGCAAGAACACAACATCAAAAGCAACACAGTTATATATAAACATAGGTAATTTTTTTCAGCCCTACATGGAGATGTAATTAAACAGTATAAAGCACTCAAGGAAAATCAATCTGCAGTTTTATATGCACTACATTGAGATCATATCCTGTACTGTAGTGAGCTGTGAGCCACCAGCACACAGTCCCTAAAACACAGCTCAGAGATCACTGAAAGTCACATTGCATTCGAGTTCCCCTACCCCACACTCAAGAAAACTAGAAATTAACCAAAAATGATCAAACCAAGTTTAAAATTCCTAAAGTGTTTAAATTAATTCAACCATTGGATAATTAGGGTTGGTTTGTGAAAATAAGGGGCTTTTTAAAATGGTGGGACACAGCCTGTTTCCAGTGAAACGCTGCTATTCCAATAAAACCAAAATAACCACATACATGGATATGATCTTCCCAAGTTAGTTCACAGGTAACATGTCAGTCTCAGAAGACAAAGTTTCTAAACTGTGCTATGGTTCTAGATACAATTAAGAAACTTTTAAATGAAAAATGTATAGTGTCATTTCAATCAAAACAACATAATGAAACTAAAAATGTATCACTGTTTGAAGAAAAAGCAACAGTTATGATTTAGACACTACAGTAGGTTGTAGAGACTGTAGCACTCCAACAGTTAGGTTACATTAAGAGGAAGCATTTGATTTTCTCTGGTGCTTTCAGGTTTGGGTTCAGTCAAGAGCCTGTTTCAGGCAGTGCTGTCCAGTGTTTGTCCCAAAGGGTTTGCGCTCGCCGGTTTGAGGAGAGGGTCACTTTCCATTTCTTGTTTCACACATCTAAAATGAGAAAACACCTGTTACTTAGGAGACAAAACACTATTTCCACAAATAAAATGGTTTAAATTGGATACAAAGCATTTGATGGGCATTTAACAATTTGTTACCATATAACTGCCCCAATTTTTAATCAATTAGCACTTTGTTAATCCCACCACTGTTAATCTGAGAGTTTATTATCTCAATGAGAGACTCAACCTTCTCTCCTCCCAAACCCAGCCAAGAGAATAATGTGCACCCTCTCCATGCTTCTCCTGAAAATGAGCTTTGACCCCACATATCCCTTTACCTATGACACACACGATTGTAATAGAGAGAGAAGAGCACCTGGAACCCAAGGCCACTGCAGGGTCACACTCCTTACAGAGAAATGGGAAGGGGCAGCTGAGCTGAGGGAGGCCAGAAGTGCTGGGGCCCAGAGCTGTCACCCTGGGCTGGGCTGGGGTCACACCACAGTCAGCACACTTCACCCACTCACTCCTGCTCAGTGCTTTGCCTTTGACACGTGCAAGCGACAGGCTTGATCATCCAACCCTCCCTCTGGTCCTGCTCGAGGGCAAACAGCCCTTGGCATTCCAACCTTTCTGCCAAATTAAACTCCTCACATGTTCTTCATCTAAAAACTCTCGCAGGGTTAATTTGCATCAGCCAAGGGAAGTCGTGGGTACCACTCACACAGACATTGGTCCATTTCCTGTCCTTGGCATCTCTGTGGTTTGTTGGTCCAACTCAGACAGCAACTTTAAAATATTCAGTGCAGCCTAAAGAGAAGAGAGAGCACTCAGCAATTCAGCCTCTGGACAGCTCAGTAATTAGGTGAAAGCACTCAACCCAAACAAATGTTCTTATTTTGGTGATATTTTTAAAGAATTTTTAAAGTTCCATAGTTATGGTGGAAAATGCAACAGTGTAGAATTTTATCTTGCTTCACTAAACAATTGGATGGTGCTGTGACTGGGGATTCCCACTGCATTTGTTTCAGCACTGGGGGAAAACTAACACACCAGGACTAGAAACAGCAAGAAAAGAGACACCAAATTAGTAACAGCTCAAACTGTGCAGAGCTTAAGACAAAGGACAGAGAAATACACAGGACCAGGGTCCTTTTCCAGGAAAGAAAACAAGTTACACAAGAATCAAAACTACAAAACAGGGGGGCCCATGTGACTGTTTACCAGGGTCAGTGTGACGTGGCTCAGGCCAAGGTCAGTCACTCCCTTGAGAACTGACATTTTTTTTCCACTTCATTCAGACCAATTTCAGGAGCAGCTTTCCAGCATACCCCTGACTCTGGCACGTGCCTTAGTGACAGCTGAACCCTGACTGAGGAGGGGGCTCACACTGACCCCAGTCACAGTGTTCAATCTCCAAACCAGCTGCTCTTTCCCCTTCTCCCCTCTGCCCTGACCCCTGTGCTCAGTCTGACAGGAGCTCTGCACAGCAGAATGTAGAGTTTAGCATGAAAATGTCCAATGAAAGTGACAAAGTACAACGAAATCTCTATCCAATTGTGTCCATTAGGAAAGTACTGCAACAGTTTTTAGTATAAAAATCAGCAAAATCAGGTTTTCCTAAGGGTATTCAAATATTGCAAACGAGTCCTTCAGGCTGCTGCACTCAGATCACCTCTGGAGACCAAAAGAATAATTCCTCTAGACGGGAGCAGACTGGGAACATCCTGTCAGCTCCACCTGAAGTCTTTTAGAGCCGAAGTCCCCTGCAGGTTTCATTATAGCAGGCTCATTCTTTCACAGAGAAATATTTCAGCCACTGGTAATAAATAATCTTTTTTATAAAGGGAACAGATTTAGAGCATCTCTTACTACCCAATGCTGAACTGCATTTCTTCCACAGAGGATTCCACTTCTGCTGCAAGTCTGGGAACCTGAGCCCAAGTATCACAGTTCCCAGTGAAACATCAGCCCATTCTGATATAACAAGGAAATAAGCTGAGATGCTGTTAGGTTTATACATTCCTTTTTGTGCATTTACTGTCATGGGCTCATGCAAATACTATCAAGAAAAAGCTAATGTGCTTTTTGTAGACCAAAACTGTGATCATCTATTTAGCATATTAAGCATTATTTAGATTAGATTCTGATATTATTAATCATTATTTCTGCAATCTGTGAAATATTAGACAAAAACTAGCCAGGGAACTGTAGAACATGTAATTG
This sequence comes from Chloebia gouldiae, assembly GCA_003676055.1. Classification (NCBI taxonomy): domain Eukaryota; kingdom Metazoa; phylum Chordata; class Aves; order Passeriformes; family Passeridae; genus Chloebia; species Chloebia gouldiae. The sequence continues at coordinate 386,814 of QUSF01000169.1, read as the reverse complement.
TTCCCAGCAATGATAGAAAACATTGGTCTCCCCTCAGGGAAGGCCCAAGAGCAGCATTTCAGCAATGTTCATCATACCATGTCATGGCAAGACTCCACATCCTTTCCAATCCCATGACTGATCAGCGGTGGCTGAGAGGAACAGTTTATAAGAGATACAAACTCATTCTTGTTATTTTTTGGAAAGTCTTTATATTCAACCTGAAGAGAAGAGAAGGATTTATTTCTTTTCAGTTAACCAAGTACCGGAAGTATATCACAACTACAGATTATTTGCCCATATATGAAGCTGAGCCTTTCTTATCATTCTCTCAGCCAGTAGAAACCCCCTATTTGAAGTTTAACCTCACTTACAATAGTTTTTAGTACTCACAAGAGCTTGGCAAGGCTCCTGAATGCAAGTGGCTACTTAATGTTTGTTACTGGAAGCTTTATTCTGATCACTGCCATCTGCATTTCAAATTTCTGAATTATGCTTTTTGATTCACTGAGCTCATCTGTCATATGAATATAGGAACTTAATGCAATTCGCATTAAAGGGACAAATGTAAGAAAACGCAGAGCTTACAGCAAATGTAAATGCATGACAGATTAGTGAAGAAACCTGATTTCACATCAGCCAAGTTTAAGTCCACAATGTCTTCCTACATTGGGATAATTTTCAGAAAATGATTCTGTAATTTTGTTCTTCTGAAACCTCAGAGTAGCACTGAACTGGGGCCGAGAATGGTACAGAAATGCACATTTGAAAATTAAATTTAGAAAGATGTAAAATTTGGTACGTGCCACAGGTAAAGCGAATCTGCTACATGAATTTCAGCAGGCTCAGAACTCACCTCTCAGCAGCAGAACTAAAAAGCTTTTGAGCAAAGCAAAGGTTCGACCGGCTTGGACAGCTTTGGAAGCAGTCCTGTGAAGCTGAAGGCTTACCTGGATTCCTTGAACGTTGGAAAGATAGTCCAGCTGCTCGGAGGGCCTGGTCAGAGGCCCGTGGGGGAAGTGGCCCGAGGAGCTGCTGCCCTTCAGGATGGTCTCGGCAGTAGGAGAGGTGCCCCCGTAGAGCAGCTCCCTGGCGATCATCGCCGTCACCGTGGCCTTGGCGGGGTTGGGAGCTGCCCGACTGAACTCTTTGGTGTGGTGTCCTTGACTGGCTCCTACAGCCTGTGCAACCTCAGGGACCATGGGAAGAATTCCAGCAGGAAGCTGCTGATGGCTGAGATAAGGCATCCTAAACTCATCTTCTTTATTACCTGGGAGGAGAGGGGCACACTGAAGAGCTGCTGTTTGAGAGCCCTCCTGCAGGCACACACAGGCACCAAAACTCTCTATGGAAAAATAATTAATTTCAAATTACTTTTGAAATACTGACAAACTTGGTAAGCTCAGTCAGCCTTTGGAGGGTCAGAGCTTCAGCACCATTGAGACAGAGTTTTCTTATGAATTATTGTCTCAGTGCAACAGTTGCTTCAACAGGGAGCACCTTTACCTCCAGGAGGAGCTTCTCCAGGTCAGTCAAGCTCACAGACACCTCAGCTACAACCATATTCTAGATACATCTTTTGCTTTCAGAATTTTTTATTCCATCATTTAAACTGAGGACCAAATAATGAAACCATAAAATGGCCAGAGCCACCATAAAATCATATAAAGAAAGTGACAGTCCACAATGTTTAAACTGTATATTGTGAGAACAAGCAGGTAGGAAAGGTTAACACAAAGAGGCAAGACGTTTTACAGCAAATGTCCAGCTACAGTCAATTGACAGCAATTTGCTGACATTATTATATAAGTTAAAGAGGGATAAGAACAGCTTTTTAAGGGGAATTCACACAGAGCTATGGGGTGGTTCTGGACAAGGCCATTCCTTCCCTCTCCAACTCGGCCTGAGGCTGACCAGTTAGTACTGACAGCCCTTCTCATCTTCATGCCAGGAACAGGGGCCTCAGCAGGAATTAGCTCTTTGGGGTTGGAACCAAACCTTTCCAAGGGCTCCATCTGGTTTGCAAGGCAGCAGCTGCACAGCTCTGCTCATCCCAGAGTGCTCGATGGCACTGCTGGAGGGACTGGGAACGGACCTGACACCCCAACAGGGCCCTGCTGCTTGCACCACGTTACTCACTAGCTGAAGTCTCTTCTGGGCCCGGCTCAAAGAAGGTTACTTTTCTTCCATCACCTGGTTTCTTCACTGGGGTCTTAAAAATAAAAGGAAAATAACTCAAACACACAATATCCCTGTAAAACTTTTTTTCCCCCTAAATTGTAAAGTTTTCAAGATGCAGGTGATCTGACCAGCCAAAATTTTACTGAAAGAGTTATTATTCAAAAACATCAATAACTGCATTGCTATAAAAAAAGAGAAAAGTTCCATGATTCTTACTCACTGAAGGCCTAAAACTACCACATGCTAGAGAAGTGGTATTAGGAACACAGCTACTAAGAATCAGATACCAGAATAAAGCCAGTTTAACTGCCATTAATGACTGATACTGCTGAGGGGAGCACACCACACTCCAAAGAACACGTACATGAAAAGGAGAAAACCAACCCTGGATTTGCTCTTTGAACTCCCTGGTAGTGTCTGCTGAATCACCAGCAGAACACAGAAGGCTCCTTCCCTAAGGGACCCACCAGAGAGACATCTAACAAACTTTTCACTGCAGCTGTGACAAGGCTGTGTAAAACTATTGCTAGCAGAGTACTGTAACCTACAGGTCTGCAAGTTTCTGAGACCAACATATTGATTATCACAGGTTCTGAGACATTTCATAGAGCACAAATACATTAATTTATCCTTCTTATGAGACTGATTTACGTGAAAACTCAAACGCCTAATGTATCCAAAACACTGCATATTTAATGTTTTTTTCAGAGAGCAGTCCCCTCAATACAATTGTTTCCTGGCTAGGGCAGAGGCAATGAACTTCCTACCCTGTTACTGCCTTGCAAAGCTGCTTCTGTTCAGCTCAGCCTTGGCTGCAGCATTAACCAGCTGCTGCTTCCTCAAGACTCACCTTCTCTTCTGTCTTTAATGCTGGTTTTGGAGGCTGAGGTTGAGGGACTTTGAAACCTAGTATTTCCAACATATTTTCTGCTGCATTGCGTTTAGCAACCTTTTTGTTCGTGCCCATTCCTTCAGCTGTGTGTACACCAACTTTCACCTGGACAGAAGAGAAAGAAAATGAAATTCTTAAGCAGTAGTGTGGAGATTCCCTGATTAGTGATCTGTGTCTCCAGCATGCCATAAGTCACAAAATAGTTCAAGTGATCATTGCTCTGAGCAAGTTGTCATTTATTACCAATAATCACTGGCCTTCAAGCACAAAAAACCCAAACAGAAGTCACACAAAGAATTGTGTTCATCATCTGACCTTGGCAACCCAGGTTAGTGTTAATAAATCCTACATTATCAAATATAAGCTGCTTAGGACCTCTTAGCAGAGTATTAATTAAAATAGCAGAGTATTAATTAAAACATTAGGCAGTGACAACATAGACTACTGGTGCCCTGTGCATTTTTTTTTAATTACTCAGATCAATTTTCTTGAACCTTTATCTTCTGTGAATGTAGCCCATTAGATATTTTGTTGAATCATGTCATGGAAATCTGTTAAGTCAGGATATCATCATGACAACCTGACTGCCATAAGAAAAAAGAAAATGAGGTGCCAGCCACAGTTGCAGGCCTGTGCCACCCCACCCACCTGCATGACGAACTCCCTGCGCCGGGGCAGCCCACGTTCTGTGATGAGCATGTACTCAGGCTCCTTCTCCTTCTTGGCCTGCTGTATCTGGGCAAGTCTGCTAATGGGATTCATTCCTTGACCGTATTCTGGACTTGTTTGCAGCTATGTAGAACAGTGTTTAGGAAATAAGCCAAACTTTATGAACATTTGGTTAAATAGACAGAATGCAGCATGCTATCTCTAGATTTCAAAAATCCTGAAATAAAAGTTGCTTAATGAAACACTGCCACAGCCAAAGAGAAATACTGCATTTATTTGGCTCCACTGTCACACTTGACCACGTGTAACCTACCCTGCTAATAGCTTTACAAATTCTAATCCTGCTATATTAGGAGGCACAAGCTTGCAGGAGAATTTGTACAAGCAAAACCCAAAGCTTTGAAGGCTGAGGCTTGAAAGTCAGAGCTTGATTTTTATATACTGCTCTTTCCTTTATAAGGTTTCTCTTTCATCCTGAATTTACTGACAACTGCTCTAAAAGTGCTGTCAAAACCCCATCAGACTGGGAGTCAAGTACCAGCCCATTTGTTGCACCTGAGGGCTGGTAAAGGCTGAGCAGCTGAAGAGTGTTTATAACTGATTCAGAAAAGCCTCTCTGATGATTATTTGCACAGTCAAATTTCCAACCTTTTCCCCCTTACCTTCACTATTGATTTTGTTTTCTTTTTGATTCGTGGCTTCATTTTCTCAACTGTAGGAAGGGGTGGCAATTTTTTCAGTTCTTCTAGGACTGCTATTGCAGCATTTTTCTTTGAGATCTTCTTGCTCTTTCCTTCACCTTCACCCATGAATTCTCCAACTGACACCTTGGTTACAAAACTCTTCATATGGGGAGGACCACTTTCCTTAGTCACCTGTTTCAGAGGGAAAAACTGAGTGAAAGCGTGATAAACACTTATTAAAAATGGCAGGGCACATTGTTTACAGCAAACTTCTCTCAAGAACTAAGGATAAAGAAATTTTTAGATTCTCATGCAATCCAAAAAGTAAAACATATTCACTCTAATAACATATTCCCACCCAACTAAGCACATATTTTTAAAAGATCAGATGCAGCAAGCAGTAAACAGTATTTACACAAGTCATTAAGCCATATTAATTAATTTACTGATTTACTGTTTCAGTATAAAAATAGGACTGTTCTATTTCACCAGTGTGTACTTCCCCACAGTTAACAGCACCTCATTAAATATATCATGGTACAGCAATAAAACATCACAGAGAAAGGAACTCTTTTGGATCTAGCATTTTAGTCCAGAAATTCTGATTTCTGAACTCTGAGGTTCTGAAGAATTCTGAAGACATCTAAGAGATAGCTGCCCACTACAGATTTAGGCTTTAAACTCCATTCATAACACATCATACTCCAAAATACCCATATAGTCAAAAGTAAAAATTAATTTTAGGAGCTTCCACCCACAATTAGCTTTGTGTGACAGTGTAATTTCACCAGTGATGCTCAGCCTAATCTGCAATAATTGAAAGTTTCATGTAAAATTTCATAGAACAGTTTCAGAAGCAATTTAGTTACACACAATTGCATTTTCTTACTATAATAATTCAGATGGTTGGCTTAAATGTTACTTTGCTAGCTCAGAAAAGCAGCATGATAAATTAATATTTTAGTGAAACACAAACGCTCCTGTGGAAGCTCCTGATTTAAGATAATTGAAATTATCAAGAGGGCAAAGAGGCAGCATGCAGCCAGGCCAAAGGGAAAGGAAAGTCAGATGCACATGAGGTCACCTCATGGCAAGAAAAGAAACCTACTTGTGAGATTCTGCACTCATGGGTAGTCCAGATCAGTGCTTAATTAAGCAAATACTTCCATATGTGTCTTTCAGAGTGAGCTCTACTCTTCTGCCTCAACCCTGCACTTCTGTGTTGTAATCAATAATGCAGGGTTGTGTTTTGGCTCTTCACTGTAATAAGCTTTTCTCAAAAAGCTTGGAAAAAAGATTGCACAGACAACTACAGCACAGCTGTTCACTCCATGTGACCATTTTAGGGTGAATTTGTGAACAGGTGGATTTTAATTTTTTCTTCCCTTTACCATATAAACTCCAAGACAATCTGGGTGACTGTCAAAGGCTAAAGTGTATTCACAACTAACAAGACATGTTAAAAGTCAGTTGTTTGGGTTATCTAGGAGAGATCAATTTAATGTGTACCCTTAATAGTCTAATAAAAACAAATCTAGAGCTTGTAAAGTAAACATACCTCAAAATTCACAGGCAAGTTCCTTTTAAGTGCAATCTCAAAAACTTGGCTTATTTCAGATTTATTGAGATTTTCATCATCTGGTTCTTTTCCGTTAACCTAAAAGAAGCATACTCTATTTAAAATAAAGATTCTATTAAATTTAATTTTATCCATTCAACCACTTTACTGAACTCTCCAAATTTTAAATACTCTAACCTTTACTGTCATGTTACTTGAATGTGGAGAAAAGCAGCCCACATACTACAGAACTGAATATTAAGAAGCTCATTAAGGTGTATGTGTAAAAGCTTTCAAACCTTTATATTTTCACATGCTCATTACAAGAAAGAACAAATGGAATAAGGGCCAATGGGTTTAAAAATGTGTTTATAGAAAATGAAATTGAAGTGCTAAGTGCACTGATTTCCAAATGGAAGTACCTTTATGAAATACAATTTTCATATACTGACTGGACATTTGCACCAAAAGCACTAAGACAGGATCAGGTAAGAGAAAGGGCAGGAAAAATAAAGATTCTGAGAGTGGGACCAATGTGAACGAGGGATGGCTGACGAGCCCCTGGCACAGTCGTGTCTCCCTTCTAAGTGCTTCATCTGCTGTTTTGCTTTCTCATGTCAAGAACATCCTTTCAGGAACTTGCCCTAAATCAAACACTGACCATCTTTGAGAACTCAGACCTGCTGGGACAACAGTTCCAGTGAAGCTTTCCTACAGGCACATCTACGTATCTCCAGGTAAAACTCTGACTGGCATTCCAAAAGTGTCTTCTCTGATGCTGGCACCAACAACAGCAACAGAGAAATTTTAGGTGCCCAGCAGTGATATTGGAAAGATTATCATAAAGATGAACAGCAACAATATCACTGATTATATCATGCCACAATACTGGTTATGCAACCAGGTAATAAAAATTATTTAAGTATTTTATTGGAGAGTAGCAGGGGAGCTGAGGTAGAGAGCTTTCATAGATTAAAACTTGTTGGATGGAAGTGAGCATCCCCCATGTTTACTACTAACAGGTTAGTTTAAAACAAAAAGGATTTTTTAATCCCACCAGTTAAGACAGGCATTTCCCATCTTAGAAAAAAAAAAAAAAACAGTTGACAAAATTAATCTCAAATTTTCACTCCTCCCGCTGTCCCAAACTTGGCATGGTTCTCATGGGCTGCCCATTTCCATGGATCTTTAAGATCATTGCACCCAACTGTTATTATGCACCAAATATTTTCTAATTTAAAAATACAAGAGTAAAATTCCATAAAAACAAAAACTTGTAAAAAATCCCCCAAATAATAAAAAAATGTACAAAATTACTCCCTCTTAAAACTCAAGAGTTCAAACACCAGAATATTCTGCTTACACAAGCGTACACTCAAATGGGATATACCAAAACAGCTACATTTAAAAGGAAAATTACTGGCAGCATCAAATGACTTCTAGGAAGCATCAGGATTATGTCTGCCTCTGAAATCTTCATTTGTCTCTGTTGCACACAGGCATTTTTAACAGTATCTCTCATGACCTTGCACTCCTGTATCCTTCCAGGCCCTTGCCTCACTGGATGCAGAAATGAACAGGGTTCACTCAGCACCACAACCTTCTTAACTCTACCTTCATCTTGGCTGTGGTGAAATGCTGCTACAGAAACAGCATCCCTCAGACATTCCTAAAATGACAACAGTTGAAAGCCACAATTATCAATGAATTTAAGTACCAAACTTTAAATGAAAACTGGATTATCCAAGCACTTGCTATAAACCAGCACACCTTGTTCCAAGACCTACTATCCTTTCCCTAAGCTGTATTTCCTACTGTTCTTCCTACAGACAAGTCAAATTAAAATTGAAAAATAAAATGACAAATGCAGTTTTCTCAAGGTCAAGACACCATTCAGGTCCTCTTTTATTAATAAATAACTCTCCCTTCTTGCAGTCTCTTGCCTCATTTACTTCCTCCACCTCTGGATTTACACCCCTCACACAGAATGCGACATCCTACAACAACTGCAGTTTGTTCTGAAGACCTCACATTACCCAACTCCACAATTCCATGTATTTTCACCAAGTGACCTGTACTGAAGCATTCCTAGAAGAGCAAACAGAGAATAAATCAGTGGCACGTGAGCACTGCAGAGCTGCTCTCCCTGGGGGGAAAAGGGCCCACGAGAGCAGCTCATCTGTTACAAGGGTGGGCACAAAAAAGGGATGCTCTGCACCACTGGCACAGAACAATATTCCAGAACTTGGGGTTCCCAGCAAGGGGAACATCTTCCTCTGCCTTGGCCTCTCCTGCATGAAGACCAGCTGGCTCCTGCCCACACTCTGCCAGTCACCAGCTCAGATTTCAGAGCAGGGCTCAGCCCAAGTCCCAGCTCCTGTTCCCAGCATCACGCTCTTTTCCCAACAGCATCTGTAACCCCCAGGAGCCTCCATCTTTCAGTCTGCACTCCTCCAGGAGAGCTTTCCCTTAGCTGAAGCACTCTATCAGTGCCTCCCAAGCCTCTGCCTGAACTCTAAGGTCCAGTGCTTTTGCCCGATTGCCTGGACAATGCTCACACACATCAAGTTCTAGCTCAGTGTCCCTTGGCTTCACGTTTTCTCAAGCCTCTTGCTCTGCCATTCCTGGCAGTCCCCAGTGATTTTTTTCCAGTCTGAGACCCCTTGTTACCTTCTTGTCCAATTCTTCATTTTCCTTCTTTCTCAGCACACAGCCAGACTCCATATCCAGCTCTTACACTCCCCAGATTGCAAGTTACACTTCTGTCTTTGCCCAAAGCAGCTAACACACACGAAGGGGTGCAGGCTCCCAGCCAACCCAGCAGCAAAGCAACTCCTGTGCTCACATTGAGACCTTCTGCCTAAAGCCACTCAACAAAAAAGCATGAAAAACACAAGAATGGTATTGGAATGGAAAGTGCTGGGCAGCCATAAATTTATGAAGGGATAAAAACTGACTTCTTAATTCCTATCAAAATGTGTGTATGAGTCTACTATTTCTAAGCATTTTCTGCTCTTCTAGAACTTCCACGGTTCTTTCCAAAATCATGTAGGAATTTGTCCTAGGAAGTAAATCCATGCCTGAGTTTTATGTTGCCCATTTATGCATCTCTTCAGAAGTTTGCTCTGTACCTGGTAAGATATTAATCCCTATCTATGCTTCCAGTGCTCATATCTGACAGAGGTCTACAGCATTGTTGTGGAAAAATATGACAGTAAAAAAATTAACATAACTTCATCTGGGAAAACTCTATTTCAAAAGAAATTCATGCTTTTAAATCAAAGTGTTTATATTGACACAGGTAAGTCACCACTGGTACACAAATTAGATTTCCCAACTGTCTCCTCAACTCTCAACAAGGAACAAATCTACAGTAACATCTCAGTTTATTCCAGCAACTTATGCTTACAAGACTAAGATTAATTCCCACCTCTGGTTTCTCAGGCAAGGGCTCGTTCTGCAGAACTTTCAGAGCTTTAGCAGCTGCATCATGCTTAGCAGCTTGTCTTGTTCTTCCCTTCCCATGAAACTGCTGCCCTCCAATTGAAAGCTCCACTTGATAAAGTAAAGGCCCAACAGGAAATGGGTAAAAGTACCTACAAAGAGAGAGGTGAATAAATAAATTATTTCACCTACAAAGTAAACAGACACCTAAGTCAGATGTGGGTCAATCTCTTGGATATTAGTAACCACACCAGCATTGAAACACTAGTTTTAAAAAGCCAAATTTTGATTTAGAGCCTAAAAGAATTTGGTGAGCTACCTTTGGAACAAATATTGACATTCCTGGCTTCACAACAGGAACACATTTCTGACCAAGTGCTACACTGAGACAACATAACCACACTTCTACAGACTTGGCAAGCCAGGAATTTTTGAATTTTAAGTTCCTATGCCTACATAAAATTCTTTAAACTGCAACTTTAAATAGTTTCAGAGAAAGCAGCATCAACCTGTTTTCTTCACTTTTGCTTTTACACAGAAAGGAAGTGCAAGAAATATTTACCTAATATTTAGCTATATATTTAGCTATTTGCTTAATGAAGCTGGCTATACCTGAATACTCTCAAAACCACTTTAACTTTCCCTCCAGCTGCCTTGCCCCACCCCAGAGAGATAAAGCACTGGAAATAAGTTACAGATACTGGCGGGTGGCTTCTCCAAAGCCCCTGCCTCACAAGCCGAGTGTCCCTGGGAGGGGCCCCAGGCAGTTTCCAGCAGCAGCCAGGCAGGGCTGCTGAGGGGAGCCTGCACCCCGAGCCAACACCTACCGTGGGGGGTAGGTGCCACCTCGCATGGTGTAGCTGTAGGTGGACCTCATCCCCGTGTAAGGGTCGATGGGTTTGTACATGGGCTTCTTCCCCAGCTTCATGCAAAGTGCATTCAACTCCACTGTGGGAGTTACACTGTCTACAGAAAAGGAACACAAAGGGTTGTCCAGCTGTCACAAGGAACAGAGACCATTTAAATTCTTACTGCTGGCTCACAGCAGGGGAAAATGAGCTCAACTTCTGCCACATGCAGCATCTAAAATGACTGAATTTCGAACAGAACTGCTGGTGAACAAAAAGAGATTAAGTCTATACGATGCACATTAAAGCAGCCTAGTACAGTTGTGACAAATCCTGTTACAAAAAAGTGAATCTGCTGGGAGCTCTTATTGGATTTGTTTTGGAGGGTTTTATAACTTTGCTTTTAATTTCTGAAGCTGCAAATTTACCTACATTTACAGTGTATATAACGAAGTGCAGAAGAAGAATTTTCTGCAGTAAAGAAATTTATCCAAATATACTTTTAAGTTACCAGACATGCTACGTCCATTCTGTGTCTCTTGCTTACTGAGAATGATCAAACATTTCTCTGTCCTCACAGACCTAGAAGGGTTTCTATGACTCTTCACTTTCAAATTGCAAACTGGCCTTGTCAAAAGGCAGGTAAATTGCTACTGAGGGCTAAAACATTACTCTCAGTGCCAGTATTGTGGGCATGAAGAACAGACTCCTAGTCTATAGAACACTCAGTAAGTGTAATTTTTTCTACCACGGGTCTCACTGGCTCAGAAATCAGCTGTAATCCACTACAAGAGGACTGGTGTAATGAAATTGCCAAAAGAAAATGACCTATGGAACAGAGGCACAGACAAAGTACTTGCTAGCTGACCATTGCCAGTGTCAAACAGGCAGAATCACAGTTTTTATTCATCCTTACACAACTTCAATACATACCAAAAGCAGAAAGGTGTATTCTCTCTATGCATGATTATTTTAAATCAGTTGTTGTGGCATATACCTGGATTCTTGCCTTCACTACGAGATGGACGAGCCGTAGGTTTAGGGAATTTTGTCCCTTCCAAAGCTTTGGCAGCTGCTGCATGTTGCGCTTTTTTAATACTAGTTCCTTCAGCTTCCCAGTGCTGGTCCCCAAGAGTCAGCTGCACTGTAAACACCTCAAAACAACAAACAGGCATTTTGTAAAAAGCTTCTTCAGAATTTATGTAGTTTATCACACCATCTCACACAAAACAATGAGTATTTGTGCGATGCACAAGTTGAGAATATGGTAATCCAAGCTCCCCTTAACTCCCATGTCATCTCCAGATTTCCATCACTCTGGACATCAGCAGGATTTTCCTGATTACTGAACTAAGAATTTCACAACAACTGCAGCTGGCAAGTATCCTGCATGAAAACTCAGAGCAGTGTGGGGAGAGCTGACAGCCCCAAGAGAGCTGCTGTGCCCATGTCACTGAACAGCACACTGGAAACTCACCCTTTGTGACACATAACTCCACTCTTGCTTTAATCTCTAAAAGGTTTATTAAAGGGATTTTTCAGCAGTTTGAAGAAAGTTAAGTTCACAATGTACCATAACAGCTTCTATATGCCCACAGGTCAATGAAACACAATTGAACAGATGTTCTGAAGTTATTCCAGTACTTTTTGTAAATGTCAACTCCTTCACACCTAAAAGCTCATGTGACATTTTTAGGAACATTTTTTACTTCCCAGGTACCAGCTTCACAGTTCCCTACTGATGCTGTGGGGGGCTTCCCTTTGCTCTCCATTACTCTGGGTTAGCTTGCACCATAATCACACACATTGCCTTCCCACTCCTGAAGGTGAAGGAGCATGAGCAGCAGCAGTAAGAAACTGGTGTGAACATTTACCTTAGAATGAGCTGGACCTTGCTCACTCAGAAGCTTATACTCGGGCTGAATCTTGTTGAAACGGGCTAATTCATTCACAAGACACATGGGGGTTTTCTCTTTGGGGTTTGCCATGTTTGAAGGAGCTGAAAGGTTACATAACACCAGATAACTAAACTGACAGCTGTGAACTCTACTACAAATTTTAATTAAAAAAAGAAATCTCAGTGGCTTAGCATCTAGTTGTCTGGAATGCTGGAATAGACACCTTTGCTCACTGGCCAAAAGAGTAATCTATTGAACTTTGGGTTTTCTAAGCAATGCTCATGCCTAGAAAGCACCACAATTAAATTCAAGGTTCTAATGCAAGCCAGAAGTATGAAGTTAAAAGACTCCTGCAAACAGCTCACATCTTATCTAGTACATGTCAAGAACCAAATCTTCCAAGTATTTCTCATTATCACATGCTTTGAATAATTTCAAAAATTAAGTTAATTTAATTTCCCTTCTCCTATTTTTCCCCTAATAGCTATCTTTTATTACCCTTTATTTGTTCTGTTGCATTTTGATAGCATAGTATATTTATCATTAAAGTGGTCATAAAAGAACTAAACAAACTATTTCAAACAACACTTTTTCATATTTAAAACAAGCTACTGGTAGAAAAGATTGATAGTAATGTTTCAAAAATTTAATGTAATACAATTAAAAATATTCTTTACTCTTACAAACATATCGATTAATTGCTGGAGCTTTATGTAAAAGTATGTTTCTACCTGTCTCCAACAGATTTCATTCCCTAGGGAGCTACTGCAGTTGGATAAATATTACTTTTAATGTAGGTGCAAGACATGAGGAACATATCATGCCAAACTATAAGCATTAAAAATATATACAGTTACTGAACCTGTATCTTACCTGCAGCTGCACTGGTGGATGTAACTGAAGCAGAGGGCAAAGCAGAGTTCTGGATAGGTCTGCCTGCATTTTCAGAGGGCAAAGAACTGGTAGTAGAAGGAATACTCAAGGGCTGTGAAAGAGATGGGTTTTTATTCAGTATTTGGCTCCCTGCAAGGGCAGCAGAAGGATTCTGAATCTGAACTTGAGACATGTTCACTTCCAACCAGAGCAGATTACTGTAGGCAAACAGCTTTGAATGCAGACAAACTCCAATTTTGGAAGCCAAATTGCTGACCTGAAATGTAAGGATGAAAAACAGATTATACTAAATATTTAGCATTCTCTAACAACCTACTGAAATAATTCCTCCATCAGCGAAAAGGGAAACAGCGTTCAGCAAGTGCCCATTGTTCCCATTTTGTCCAGTCAGTCACTCACATCCAGTTTGCACAGCACAGTTCCACCCGTACACCCATCGTGGGTCACACTTTTCATTCACAGAAGAGCAGTACAGAAGCTTTAGTTATGCTTGTTCATTACTGTCCATCTCTTTTCCCCAAGACTGAATCCACTTAGAAAGCAAATCCTGTTACTTACACCCAGAGCCGCTGGTTATACACTGAACAAAGAGCAACTTCCACAGACAAATTACATTTCATGCATACTACCACTTGAAGTTAAACTTTTTCACTTGGAGGGCAAGAAATAAATGCAGCCTTTACAAAAAAACTCCTTAGAGAAAACATCCTTTATCACAGAGTTTTCCCCTAGGATCATCAAGAATGCCAAGCCACTTGAGAAAAAGCTGGAGTCCAGCAGGAAATGCTGGAAGAGCAAAGGTGGAAGAGTTCATAAATTGTATCAGCTACATGTATTCTGGAGGTTACTTCGATTTAAGTCAGGGCATGTCTCAGCCACAGTTCAAGCAGCAGTTTAGAGTCACTTGGCTCTGCAGCACTATAAACAAGCGCAGGAAGTGCTCATGGGCACCTACAGCCATTTAAAACCCCCCTGGGAGGGCAGCACCCGCCCCAGCCCCTCTGCGGGGCTGTGACAGATCTTCCCTCTGCTGACAAATTAGTATTGGATTTCTCCTACACATGGATGCAAAATTATCTTCCTGGTCAGCCAGCAGAACCTAAATAGACACAAACAGGTCAGCTGTCCATATCCACTTACAAGCCACATATCAATTTATTTATTAAAAATACATTTTACAGCCAGGTAAATCCATTTTGCACTCCAAAGTACTCACACATGCACACACACAGAGGTCTGATTAGGGCAGCAAACAAAGGTTTATTCTTTCCTAACTCATAGGTGAAAAGGAGAAATCAGCTCCAGCTACCACCAGGGGGCTATTAGTAGCAGCACAACTCCACTAGTGCTCTGTGAGCTTCAAATTCTGAACCTGTGAATGGATTTCCAAATGTGAGAGGAGCAGCAATGAGTCAGAGGAAAGCTTTTAGCTAGTTACTGACAAAACAAGCCTAAGAGGAGAATCTAGATTAATACATTCACAGACAGAAAGATGTAATTATCTATTAAATAAGAGGCAAGAAACTACTGGGAAACAACAGATACACCACCAAATCTACCATCTGGAGTATTTTTACTTCAGAAAAAAACATCATAAACATGTCACACTTATCATACTACCACCTGGATCACTTTTGTTTTTACTGGAGAGCAAAAATAGTTCAGGTCTCAGTCCCAGAGACACATATGCAGATTATACCCAAACAAATCCTATATTTGATTACTAAATTTGCAGCAGTTACACATGGGGTGCAATGGAACTGTGAGAGTGGCATTAGAGAATCTGTCTAAAGGACAGCTAAGAAATTGTAAGACAAAGAAGAAAAGTATTTAGAATAAGACTCCAGGGTAATAACTTTACAATCACTAACTTTCTTTCCCAAGAGCATCACTAGAATCACTGAAAATATAACACAACAATAATAATTGCCTGGCAAAGACTAGACCAAGTCTTGCAGATGAAGAAATGCAATGAAATCTTGCAGTGGGAAAAGCAAACTTTGCTTTCCTGCTGAAGTGCAATGTCTTTCTAAGCAACTGAAGCTACAGTTTAAAAGAACACCAAAAGTTGCTATTTTGATGTCAGAAACATCAGGATGTTTGAGATCATGCTGGAAGGGAAGCTTGATGCTGTTTTCAGAAAACTTCTGCAGTGAGTGCTTTCAAGGCAAGGCCTACCTCCCACATGCTCGCCATTGCCTGGTGCTGGGGGAGCAGGTGTGAGCTGCAGAACCAGCGCTGGGACACTTCGACAAGCCCGTCCAGGGCAGAGTGACTGCCCGAGAGCCAAGCACGCTACCTGACAAAGCTGCAGCTGCGAGTCAGAAAGGCTGTTCCAGGGGACAGAGGAACAAAGACGCCAGAATTTCAGGGCACTTTTCCACATAATCAGGGGTTAGATACTTCAAACTTTTCAAGACACCTACTGGTGCAAGTAACTGATCCCTACTCAATTCTTGAGGCGCTGCTAGACCTGAAGCCCACTCAGATACCCAAGAGAGGTGAAGAACAAGCGTTTTACTCACACAACCTGAGCCAGCACCAATCACAGAACTGCTCCTTTCCCACCCTGCCACAGTTACTTTTGGCTAACTCACCCCCGAGTATTTGCAGTTACCACAACAGTGTTGCACTAGAGGGGAGTGGCTGCCATGAACACCTCAGCGACCTGGGGGCAACACTAAACTTCCTGGATTTCCAGATGACACAGGACTGCCGGTCACTGGCTTTTAGATTTTTATTTTGGTGCATCAACGTCTGGAACATGCCCAGAAATTTGGAACATGTTAAAATGCAAAATTCAGGTGTCACTAAGGTAACCAAAGAAATGTGAGCACGGCCAATCCACACACCCAAAAATAAATTAAGATCTTCATATATAAAAGAATGTAACATTTTTAGATAAACATTTTCTTGGGGTCTGTTTGTATTATAATTCACACAGGCGTTGCATGTAGAAGACAGATGATCAAACAAAAATCAAACACTTCCTATGGATAATCATGTTTTACCACAGCTCATCATTTTTTTAATACGATGCAAATAGAAAGGTAAGAAACTTTAATGTTTTAAGTAAGTTTCCAGTACCTTCAGGAGATCCAGAGAGTGAAGATTTGTATTTAGTTCTAAATAAGATATTTATTATGGAGAATGCCTAAAATAAAAAAACAGAGAGTTCGCATTTTGCTCCCTAAAGGCACAAAAAAATATTCTGTAGAGAATCTCTTGCCCCACACTGAGTTTGCCTCATTTATTTGACCACGAGGACTTGTGTGACCCTTCCATTACCACTGACAAACTGCTCAACACAGCTGCTTTTCCAAGCAGAATTTCCAACCTGATCCAAGAATCCTCCTTGCTCTTTCCCCAACCCCAAGTGATGTTTCTCACCCAAGCAATGAAATCTCACAGTAGTGCTCTTTGCAGAATTACAAGAGTCACTTGCCAATTTTCCTTCTGTAGTGAAGCTCTGCTTCCTAAGACTCCTAGAGATCAGCTCCCAAAATTAGACTCAGACCTTCATTCACAAAGCCAAACCAAAATCAAGCCATAAACTGAGAAACTCTGGTAGTTATTAATCGCAGAAAATTATATAAATTCTACCTTTTGGCTACATTTCCAATCTAGTGATTTCACTCACAAATAGTCTAAAATTATTTTAGAATAAAATTATCTCACTGCTGCATATGAAACCTGCCACTGCACGGACTGCTCTAAATGGAAATCAAAACCTATTTTATTCTGCTTACAAATATAGCACAAAGTGTTTAATCCTTCTTTTCCATGCCTAAGCCAACTGTGTGCAGATGCCAGCAACATCATTCCCAGCCACAAAATGGGGGAGAGCCCAATCTTGATCAGGGTTAGAAGAGGACAGAGCTCTGGAATTTACTTCAGACAGGCATTTCAAACCCTTAGGCTGACTCCTAGGACTGTGAGCAGCTCTCCTGCTGGAACCAAGGAGGCCGCAGAGCCTGAACCAGGCTGGCATCACACTTGGTGTTTACCAACAGGAGAGTGAAGAGGGAACACAAGAGGATTACAGTCAGCTCAACTTCTCTTCTACAGGGTTTCCTGGAGCCTAAGCTAAGCATCTGAAAAACAAGGAAATGCACCATGTTTGCAGGCAGGGTCAAGACCAAGCTGCATAAAGACAACAGAATTTTCTCCTGCAGCCATTCCTGGTAGCCCTGCCAAGAATGAACCCCTCCACCTCAGCAGAATAAGCCCAAGGAGCTGTGCAGGCACTGCCTGCTGGTGACCATGGCACAGACACCACTGATGGGCACCAGCAGAGTGCAGAAGTGTTACAACCAACAGCACCTCCTAGCACAAGCTGGCGCTGCCAGGCTGCTTCAGAAAAACCCTCCCCATCCTGAGATGCAGCAGTTAGAACCAGCCTGAGCAAGACCTGCACCAGTCCTGCTCTGCACTCGGACACTGAGCCCTCAGCTGCAGCCCTGCACCTACCCGGGGACCAGCTCCAGGCAGAAGCAAAGGAGGAACAGCCCAAAACACTCCCTTCAGAGTAACATAACCTATGAGAAAAGCGCTGAAGGATCTGAACTTGTGTATTCTGAAGAGGAGAGGGCTGGCTGGGGCCTGAGAACCAGCAGTTCATGCACTTGAAAGGATTTTGGAGTGGAAAAGAACAATCTGTTCTGTATGGCTGAAGTGAGGCAATGGGTTTAAAACACATCAAGAAAAGCACTGCTGACAGTCACACTGCACACCCTGCTCTGGTGACAGAGGGGTCCCCGCTGGTGGCAAGGACCTGCCAGGTCCTGCAGGCCATGCCAGGCACGCAGGGAGCTGCGGCTGGCAGCCCTGCCCCGCAGAGGGACAGACAGAGCCCCGCACTCAGCCCCTCGGGGCTCACTCCCCGCAGAGGGACAGACAGAGCCCCGCACTCAGCCCCTCGGGGCTCACTCCCAGCACAGACAGAGCCCCGCACTCAGCCCCTCGGGGCTCACTCCCAGCACTGCTCACTCTGCGCTGCACCTGCCCCAGCACCTTTCCACCTCTTACCCAGAGACACGAGGGCCCGGCTGCTGCCAGAGCAGCACCTCTCACACCTCACACAGGCTGCCCTGAACCCCGAGAAGCGCGTGCAAACAGAGACTAAACCCTGAGAGAACGGTTCCACCCTGCCAGGACGGCACAGGGAAGGTGGCTGCTCCTCACACCCCGACACCTCCCTGTGCCCGGCACATGCCCCCATTCCCACCCTGCCTGCAGGCTCTCCCCGCTCTGCCCCACCAGCACCTGGCACAGCAGCTGAGAAGGACAAATGCCACACACAACCACTGACTACTCTGAGCACAAAAAATAAATACCCACAAACTCCAGGAGATTTGTTGAGATGCTGCCACCTAGAATCCTTTGAAAAACCCACATTAGGGGTAGCTTTGCAACATGCAGCGTAAGATTCTCAAGCTGCTGCAATGGCGTTTAACAGCATCTATTTACAACTGGAAAGTCTCACTATAAATTGATAAACAATTACTACATTTTACAGAGTTCAGGTTATCTGCACAAAGTGTAAAATACTGGTTGAACAATCTTTTCTTCTTAGATAAATCTTCTGCAACATTTCTGCAAGACAGGGGCCTTCCCAAAAGTAACACTGTAGAAAGAGATGCTGCTCTTTTTGGTAAGGGCACAAACACTAAATGTTATGCAAAGTAGTCTGGGAGCCAAGATATGGATTATTAATAAGAGAAGAAAAGCTAAAACTGGAAAGTAAAAGCTGAATGAAAAGAGAGAATTACCAAACATACACATAAACCAGACAGTTGCAAACAAAGCAAATTGATAAACCAGGAAGTAAAACAATGAATAAACACCTGTTTACTTCTAGCTCAGTCAGTGTTGTGACAAAACAGTTCAGGGATTTTGGATTTTTCCCTGCAGTAGAACAGACACTGCTGAGAGCCAGCATGCCCAGATCTCCTGCATGTCCTGGGGCATCCCCAGCACCTCTAGTGAAATAACCAACCCTGGCAAGGACCCTGGCCAAAGGAGCCAGAAAAAGGTTTTTTGGAATGTTCATTTGTCTCCAAAATAAAGCTGCTGTTCTTCAGGAAGTTCTGAAAGGCACAAAGCAATTTCCAGATTTGTTCAGACTTTGTAAAGTCATGTAACTTCAAATTTATTTCAACCTATGAATAATTTTGTCACAAAACACATTTTGACTGACTTGTACTGATAGTGCAAAAATGATGTTACGAGAAACTCTGAACAGAGTGGCTACTTAAACAGACATTGTTTCTTGTATGCATCCTTTTAGAATAGTTTGGAAATACATTTGTGATACAACTTCAGAAAATAGAAAATATAGTAAAAAACCCAGCCCCTGGGCTTTTTACATTTTCATCAAGATGTGAGAGACCTTGAGTGAATCTGTAAAAGTCAGAACACACATTTGTAGCATGTATGAAATAATCAACAGACAAACCAGAAATCACTTTATTATATTGCAGCCACAGCTGCATAATCAGAACTCAAATTCTCATGGCCACTAGTATTAAAAAAAACAAACCCAAAGCATTGCCTTCAGTTTGAGCAAGGGAACTGTGCAGTACTTGCACGTTCTAGTTAGAAAGAAACAGGATTTTATAAATATAGCATTCCAAAAGCAGAGCACAGACTTCATTGAGATATTTTAGTTCACTGATATGTGTGTATATATATATGTTTATACAGCTAGGCTTCCCTGACATTCCAAAGGATGTTCCTCCCGGGTTTGCCCTAAACCTGCCCGAAAAGTAACGCCAGGAGCAGCCGCAGCTGAACGCGTGGTTAAAGGGCTCTGGAACTGCAGGGCAGCATCCCGGCATGGAGCGCCCGGAGCGGCACCGCCGGGGCCGGAGACAGCAGGGCCAGCCCCGGCCGGAACGGGGCTCTGCCTGGCAGGGAGAAGCGTTCTGTTCGGGACCAGGGCAAGGGGTCCTGCAGCAGCGCGGGGCTGCCCGCTGTCCCCGCTCCGCACGTGCTGTGCCCGCAGCCCCCCGGCCGGCTCGGCCCGGAGGCCGCGGGCGCTCGGCGGGCACGGCCGCGGCGCCGGGAGCCGACCGGGCTGCGCTGCCCCGGGAGCGGCGCGGGGCCGCGCCGGGAGGGCGGGCAGCGGTGGCCCGGGTACGCCTCGCCGCTCCGGGACGCCCGGAGCCGCGGTCACGGCCCTCCCGGGCGGCCCCGGCTTTTCC
>QUSF01000169.1:306845-356563 GCA_003676055.1 Chloebia gouldiae | reverse complement strand
TTTGGTGTTTGCCCTGTGCCGCCGGACCCGGGCCCCTCACCTGCGCGGGGCGCGGCTCCGGCCGGGGCGGGGCTCAGTCCATGGGCCGGCGGCAGCGGCGGGGCTCAGTCCATGGGCCGGGACCGGCGGCACAGGGCAAACACCAAAGAGAATGAGCGGGGCGGCGCGGCCCGCCGGAACTGACGGCACCGCGCGGGGCGGGGCCTCCGCTCGGCCAATGGGCTCCGAGCGAGCCCCAGGGACTCCGCCCCTCGCCGCGCCCCTGGCCAATAGGCACGCCGCCCTGCCGGGAGCCCCGCCTCCTCCGCCGTGACTACGAGCCCCGGCGCGCTCCGCGCGAGACGCGGAGCGGGAAACTACAGCTCCCGGCGTGCCCCGCGCGGGGCCGGGCGGTGCGGCTGCGTCCCCGCCGCTTCCGGCCCCGCGCGCTCCCCCGCCCGCTCCGGCCGTGCCCGCCCGGCCTCGTCCCGCACGGAAAGCGGCCACACTCCGTCAAACGCGGCCACGCTGCATCAAACGCGGCCACGCTGCATCAAACGCGGCCACACTCCGTCAAACGCGGCCACGCTGCATCAAATCCGGGCCTTCTCCTGGCAGCCGCGCCTCCCGGGAAGGAAACGCGGGGCCAGCGGGCGCAGCCGCCGCCGGGGCGGTCCCGCAGCGGGGCCAGCGCAGCAGCGAAGCAGGAGGGAGCCGGAGGAGCATTTAACAAAATCTCCCAGTTCAAAGCGCGGCTGGAAGGAAAAGTGCCTCCAAGGCCATGCAGCCCCCAAGTGATGCCGCTCCCAGGGCAGGAAAAGCCCCCTGGAGCCTTATCCCCGCTGCCAGGAACAGCACCTGCCCTCCGTGCAGGTACTGACAGCACCTGTGCCTGCTGCAGCCAGAGTGACAACAGCTCTGCTCTTCTCCCACAGTTGTAGGTTTGCTCTGCATGATCCTACAGAGCACCTCAACTATTTATATGTAAAGAAAAACCCTCACAGTCCCCCTATTTCATATTTCTATCTTAAGTGTAAAACATCTTTTTTTAAAAGAGCTATATTCTTCTGAAACACTAAGTGCACAGTGACAAGCATTTTAAACAAGTACTTTTTATTTATTCACAATTCAGATAAAGTTTAAGGAAAGACAAAAGAAATACAAAGGACAACATTAAAATGAAAAGGAATTTTAGTCACTGAAGTGAGTTTCTACAGCCAGGGCTCTCCACGCATTTCCAAATATTATCCAAACACTGCAGATGCAGATTTCAAATCAATCCCATAACAAACCGCTATGACTATTCCCTTTGAAATTAAACTGGGAATGGAAGTTAGCCACCTTAATCTATGAGTACACAAACCATCAAATTCTTCAGTTTCAGCTTAAAGCCACACTTATCTTTTACAAGATGGAATCTGCAATACACTTTCAAGCAGCTTTTTCATGTTGTCGGAGCTCTGCTATAAAAAAGTCAGTGTCCACCCTCTGCGTGAGAAAGCAGGTGCTGATCTTGCTGTGCAGCCTCTGCAGCTCAGAGCAGACTCACACTGGCAGCTTGGAGGTATCCCTGGAGGTACTGCAGCGCTTCTGCGTTCAGGCTGGTGCTCAGCATGGACAGGACCTGGGCACAGGTGGAGCAGAGGTGCCAGTGAGTGGAACACGAAGCCCCTGCTGCCTCCTGCCGTCACTCACAGCACAAAGCCAGACACAGAGCAGCAGTTACCCACGGGGAAAGCAGCTGACAATCTTTACTTACCAAAATCTCGGGGAACACAAACATGCTATAGGCTAAAAGAGTTAACTGTACACTCACCTTGTCTAATTAATTATGAGCTGCCTGAATTCAAAAAGTGCACGCAACCAAACTCGAGACACATACTAGCTATAGACCATCAAGTGTGTAAATTTTCTTTTTAAAATGGCATATTTCAGCTTATTGCAAAATTATGTGCTGTGAAAATAAAGCCTTTCTAAGGCTCCTAAGGAAAAACCTTACAAAAGCTATTCCAATGAAGAATTGGACACAGCACTATCTTGCATCCTAGTTAGGACCTACTTCACTTTGCTGATTATCCAGCATTAGCAGAGAGACCCATTCTCTGCAGAATGCAGCATCAGCATGCAAGTGCACAAGTCACCTACCCTGCCCGGGCACGCCGTGGACAGTTTGTGCAGAGACTGTGCCAGGTGGATTCTAGGATTGTTCACCATTTGTCCTACAGGATCGTGCTCTTTCTTCCCAGCAAAGGCCAGCTGGGAGAAGGCAGTCTGATAGCCTGGAGTATCTTCTATGTCAATGAAGTGCTCCTCGTCAGGGATCGTGTCGTCCTCCGGCAACTCAAAGAGGCCAATGAGGGCCTGCAGCAAAGGAATCCTGGGAGCAGAGAGGGGAGGGCAAAACTGGAGTGCTCAGAATATGTTAGCACAGGCTATTTCACAAGGACCCTCAAGTTATTTGGAACCCCTTATAATTTAGCCTTTGCAGGTACCTGCTTGGCTACTGAAAATGCCCAAGGCATGCTGGACCAGGAGAAGTGTGGGTCTGAATATTTTACAGGCATAATGTACTCCTATCAACAGCATGTGCAACGTATGTATTTATCAGGTCAAATTGTCATGAAACATACGTGAAAAGAGCAATGATTTTCCAGATCACAACTTTCCTCTGAGTACTTTAAAAGTTCTACTCTGAGGATCTAGTCTGGGATCCAGTGATTGTCATCAAATTCAAACCACCGGGCATGCTAGACTGCTGGACTGGCTGACAAGCAAACATCCCTGGTAGCTCTCCCCAGAACTCCACTCTCAAGCCAAGATATTACAGTTTCTCTGCCACATTATGAATATAATCAGCTCTCCTGACTAGGAGCTGCAGGCCAAAACTGGGCCTAGCTTTTCAGAAAGAATACAAGCTGGAGGAAAGCAGTGTATTTCCATAAATGCAAGACCAGCTAGCCAAATCCGTGCTACCTCCATCAAAAACATCTCAAACCTGCTCTATCATCCTCTTTGAAAATACAGTTTCATTTGTTGAGAAATAGAAGCAGGATGAAAGGCTGAAAACAGCCTTGTGGCTCTGAGGAGCTCACGATGGAGTTTCCAACAAGGATGTATTTTGGTCTGACCTCCCATTTTCAATAACTCAAACAGCCTCACCAGCACAACCTGAAGAAGTGTGGTACCTACCACAGTTTGGTGTACTCAGTGTCCATCATGGGAGGACATTCTGTTAAGATTTTTGTAATGCCAACAGCACAGATTTTCTTTTCAACTTGTCCAGACACTTTCTGGATTTCTGGAATTATAATTTTCTCCAACACCATTCCAAACATCCTATGGTGGCATTAAGAGAAGTATTAGAAAGACTCATCAGCCTTATGGTGAAAAAAGAGAATCAGAAACAATGTGAATCACTAGGGAATAGAAACAACCAGGTAATTTGTTAGGATGCTGCCCTATTGCAGTAGACACTTGCGCATACAAACTTTTCACTAAGGAAAACAACTAAAAACATCAATCTTTCCTTTTTATAATCTTCTTAGATTATAACTTGAACTATCAGTGAGGAACTGTGGTCAGAAATTCAGAAAAAAGAAGATTTTCTAGGCAAATAAATGAACCACATTAAGAGAAACATTTAGCCAGTCAAATTAGTGATTAATGTACTCTGACAGTCTAGCTAAACAGACAATTCTTTCTTACTTCAAAAGATAAAAATAACACAGCAGTATTAAATATAACCCAAACAAACAAAACATACTAACTTTGGCTGTATGCTGTCAAATATTTCTTGCAGAGCTAATGCCCCATATCTTACACAATACAAGTTAATGAAGACAAGGAAACCTGTAACAAGAAAAAAGCTGAAGTAAAATTTAACAGGAAAACAAAAGAATAGCTTTAGAGTCAGCAGCAAAATACATTCCAAGATTTCCAAGGGGATAGAAATGGCAGTCTTTATACGCATTCGGTTTAGTGAAGTATGTGAACTTGCTGCCTGCAAATTTGCATAAAAACTGATCTTTTCACATACCACAACACAAAAACAAAGTGGTATAACAGCACAAGAGTTACTCCTTTTTCCCCTTATAGCAGTTATAAAAAGGTGTTAGAAAGACCATTTGCAATTTTTTTTTTCAGATCAAGAACCAAAGAAACTCTTCAAAAAACTCTACTTTTAGCAGAAAACTTGACCTGATGCAGGCTGAGGTGAGGTATGAGCCCCTCTGCACAGGCGCAGTATATTAAAAGCACCACTTCCCCTTTATTTGTGGAAGACCATTATAAGCAACTCTATCATTCTTGCTCCTCTCAGGTGGCACTAACCAGATTTTATAGGGTTAAGTTATGGACACTGCGTAATTTGGGTAGTGATAGTCTCATTAAAATAATTTAGTAACTATGACAATCTTCTTGTGACAGCATGAATAACCAGATTATGTATTGCAATAATCTGTCACAACTTTGCCTGTTCAACATAAAACCTTATCAATAAATTTAGTCATACTAAGGCCAAAATGACACAAGCATGGAATACTTCACAGCCCTAACCCACAACTAGAGGTAACTACAGGACGTGTGGTCAGTATTGCTGTGCTGCACCAGACGGAAAGTTTGCTGCTATTGGTTGGAGATTAAATGGAGACATTTTCAATAATGACATTATACACTAGGAAAGGAAGAGAAAAAAACAAGTCTTGTTCATTATTTTAATTCCATTCCCTCAATTTCATTAAGTGTCACCTACTGTGGTGACTGCCCCATACACCCCTCCTGATGACAAATAATTTGGAGCAAGTCCTAGGAGTCACCACTGTCCCTCCGGGACACGACAGGACACTTGTTCTGCAACTCTGAACTGCTGCTGTCACCTGAGCTTTCCACAGAGCAAGGAACTTACTTTTGATAAATTTTGTTGTTTTGGAATTTTGAAGTCTTTGGAATAGCAGAATGAAGATCTGTTTCCTGTACTGGTCAACTGATTCACTGGAAATTTAAAAGGATAGTTATTCAATTCACACTAGGAATTTACTGATGTCACGTCACAGAAAATATATATAGAATTGTTCAAATCTATTTGACTGAAAAATGTGATGTTTACAGTTGTTACAAGTTAGCATTTGGCAAGTTTATACACTTCACAATTAAAGTCTACAGAAGTTAGCTTTAAATGTAATTGCAGCTCATACTCACGGAGGCATATGTTCAATTATACTGTTTAGAAGATAGAACCCTTGATGATCATTAGCTTTAGAGGCAATCAACTTCTGGAACACACCTAGCAATCCAGGCTGCAAGAAAAGCAGATATAAAATCCTAGACAACAGTTCTCCATATGTGACGCTACCAGAAAATTGAACATTACCATCTAAGGCATACACCAAGGCAAAAGCCTTCATAACCTAAGCCAGGATTCAGTTTTTACAGTTCAGGCCAAGGAAGATACATTTTGGCTTCTTCTCACTCACTCTTCTCAAGACTGTTCTGAACAGAACCTGAAAGTTCTCATTATGCACACAGAATGAGGCAAACAAGACAGGAAAGCTGTGGAAATTTACCTGCTTGCAAGAACTAAGAGCAGAAATTTTTCATCTCATTTGACAAAAACCTAACAGCCTAGAATTCATCTTATCCACGTAATAGAAAAGCACCCAAAATCTACACTGAGAGTATTAGTCTGTCTCTGCAGGCAAGCAGCAAGCTGTGCACAAGGCAGCTGTTTGCCTGAGCTCCTCAGGTGCCCCCGTCCCCAGGCCCACACCCGACCTGCCCCAGGCACTCACGATTTTGTCGGCGGCAGCGCTGGCGATGGTGCTGGCGCCCCGCTCCAGGTAAGCCTGCAGGAGCCTGACCAGAGGGGGAATGTTGCCTGTCCTTTCCCAGAGAACTGGCTGGAGCAGATGGGGAAATAATGCCATGTAGGATGATGGGATTTCATTTTTATGCATCTCTAGAAGTAGTGACATCACTTGAAACACATAGGGAATGAACTCTGGAAGAGAAACGATGCCATTTACAAAGTCAGACAACATGGTCATTGTCAGTTCCCAGAAACCACAGATCTATGGGTTGAACCCACAATTTTGATATTATCACAAAGATTTCATGCCTTGCATCTATACACTTTCTAATTCCTCTACCCGTTACTGTTTAAGAACATAAAACAACAAACTACTAGAAAAAAGGCAACAGAATTAAGAATAATATTAAGAGGCTTTGGAGTAGTGATTGGGAGATATTTTAAGAATGCAATTTAAAATAAGTGAATGCTGTTGACGTACCCTATGGAAATATCTAAACACTTCAGACTGTGAAAATGTTGTTTCTCCCCTTGAATTTCCTGTGCTACAAAAAACCTGCCATAAGGTAAACCTTAGAAGCCAACCCCAGTGGAGAGAGCAGAGGCACTCCCTGAGTGTCCTTACCTTGCACATCGTTCTGCAGGATCTCTGTGAACACCAGGAACAAAGCCTCCTCAAAGCTCCCCACTGCCTCTGGGTTTGCCTTGCACGTTATCCTGATCGACAAGCAGATCGACTCAAACATATAATGGTTAAAGTGAGGTTTGCTGGGATTCTGAAAGCAAGTTATAAACAGATACATCAACCCAAACTTGCAGACAAGTCACTTATTTTGCTAAATATATTTTTTATTTCAACTGAAGACTAAAGTAGCTTTTCAGACTAGAGATACTTGTAACTTATGTATTAATATGCTCACGAAATTAATTCCATGGATAAAAGCAAACATAAAGACCTCTAAGGGATAAAGGAGAGGTTGTTTGTTTTTGGTTTTTTTTGTAACAAGTGTTTTTCAGAAGCTCTGTATAGACTACCAAACAGTTAAAATACCACAGAACAAAAACCAGAAAAAGGTTATTTTTCAATCTTTCAAGTGTCCAGTCAATTCTCTATTGAATACTTCTTATAAGCTGCAGCTGAGTTTAAACTGTACAGAGAAGTAGTTTTCTGGACAATCAATGAAGGTATTCTAAGGCATTCCCTATTGTCAATGGTTAAGAATTTGGCAAGTCTAAATAAAAAACTAAGAGAAATTTACCAACCAAAAGCAGAAGGGAATTTATTTAATTCAATCCCACATTTCAATGCCAATTATTATTAGCTTCAGAAGTTTCATGGGCAAAGAATACAGGAGTTGTGATAAAACCAGATTATTGTGCTGGTGGCCTCTGCACAAGCAAGCATTTATACTACAACAAACTAGCATTACAGAAAGAGTTCATAAGCTGCTTCTAAATTTCAGATGAAAGCAGGAAGAATGATCTTAGAATATGTCCTAAAAGGAAGGCGGTACCTCACTGGAATGCTGTTTCAAATTAGTTGCATCAGAAAATATTGAACTGTTTAGAGTATTCTAACAGAACACCACCAATAGGACATAAGTCCTCAGCAAGACTGCTCTAAAAGGTAAAAGGTGACCCTGTTGCTCTGTTTCTTTACCTTACTGACAGCCAGCAGTTTCTGTGTGAGCTGTGTGATGACAGAAGGGATGTATGGAATTATGGACTCCTGGAGCAGAGAAAAACTCCTCATGATGGCTGCAAATAAAAGGAAAATTTTAACTTCTGAAGACAAAATACACTTCTGCCACTCAACATATGCCTGAATCCTTTACCTTTTACTGTTAAAATAGGATCCCAAAAAGGAATTAGGTACAAACAGCACTTGCTGCAAGAACATTCAATCTATAATCACGACAAAGCATAAAACAAAGCCTCCTTATTCTCATTCTAGAGATGAACACAGGAGATCAAGTAACCTTAGAGAGGCCTTCACTTGTCCTGGCAAGTCTCAGATCTCAGCATCCCCTCAGCCATGATCAGATCTCTCCTTTCACTAGCCATGACCACATGTCCTCCCCGTGACCAGGCTGCTCAGATCCTCCCCTGACACTGGCCAGGGAGCTGTCCCGACTACAGGCCTACCATTCGAGAAATAACTTAGTACCATTATGTTTAGTGTTTCTCTTTGGTACCATAAAATTAGTTGAAGATGACGTGTTACAGCCTGATAAATAACTGCACTCTTCAACACATTTGCATAAAACAGGTTTTAAAATAGGCAAATAAAAATGTCAGGAACCTGTAACTGTAAGCTTTTACCTCAAGTTAACCACGTTATTCTTATATTGCAGGACTCATCAGGCATTTACCTTTCATAATGTATTCATTTTCAGATGAGCCAGGAAGCGTCAGAGCTTTGAAAAGGTTTGTTAACAGCACTTCTACAAACGGTGCCATTTCTGCAGCTGTAATGCTGTTAAGTGAAACACAGCTCTTTAATGATGAAAGAGTCACAAACTTCAAGCCTTATACAATACCACAATATATGACACAAAGGATCCCCTACAGGTATTTCTCATCCTTAATACACAAAATCTATTAGCAATGAATTTATTTCTGCCTGAAAACTTACAGGGTAGCATTATTTGTCCCTCTCATGGTAAACAGTCTTTCAAGAGCATGGGCTGCGTAGGTATGGACTACAATACTTTCTGCTTGGAGATGATTGATTAAGAGAGGAATAGACACCAGCAGTTGTTCCTTTGGTACCTACAAAAGTACAGCAACAAATCATAAGTATGTTAAAAAATACAGATGGTTCAACTGTAGAGCACAGCCAAGCTCATCAGTGACACGCAGAGCTTGGCAGAGGGAGGTGTCTTGGGAGGCTCCTCCTGTTGCTCCTTCACGCCCTGACAGCCAGGAGGTACCTACTTCTGCCATGGCTTGTACACTTCCCCTCAACACCAACAGTACATTGGATTAGCAGTAAGTGCAGATAATCCTAATGTGCATTTCCCTTTCCATTTTACTTTGTCTTAATAGGTAATTAAAAATATCAAGGTTTAAAATATCAAGGTTTAAAAAATATCCAGTATCATGGATATTTCATAGGAAATAAAGGTAATCTAAAATTTAGAATAGTATGCAACAGATTTTCTCACCCCAGGTCATGAATCAGAAAAGATAAAGGACAAAACTGCTGTACTCTGTAACAACTACTGCAATGATACAAGCTATCAAGGGTATTTGGACTAACATTGACTTGGAAACATCTGACTGTGTCACAGAATTAAGCAGCTAAGATATTCAGTGTTCCCACAGCATATGGACAGCACATAGACTACATGTTAATTGGATATTTATAACAATGCCGTTTACTTTCTAAACTAAAAATTCAGCATGAAGTGTTGTATATGACTATCAAACACCTGTTGAGTTAGCATATGGCCAAGTGCGATAAATTAGGCTTGGCAAGTAACAACCTACAATATGTTTTTCCATAAGAGTGAAAGAAAAACTTACTTGGTTTCTAAAAATCATGATGTATTTGATGCCATCTGCTTTTAGCACAGGGAATTCGTTCACTGAAATAGAAAAATATGCAAACTTCATTGATACTTCTCATACAAATGTGATTACTGAACATGTACTATATATACAAGTGACACTTGTCACTAAGTAATAATTTTCCCCTGTAGAAAATAATAGACAATGTTTTTCTACATTTCTTAGTTCCTGCACTTTCATATGGGCACTGCTAGAATATCAGTTTTAGGAAAAAATCACATCCCAGTACCATTAAAAGTACAGTCCAGCTCAGATGAAATCTCATCTTCTAGTTTCAATTTTAGCAGCCTTCAATTACACATTTTGAGACAACTCACTATGCTTCAGCTGCAGTAAGATAATTGTTGAACTATAAAACAAACCCCGTGTTTTAAATCTAGACATCCACAACCTCATCAATAGAGCCTCAGTATTTTAACTTCTCAGGGTTTTACAGAGCATAGAAGTTTGCCATAAGGTCTCAAATACAGAAATCAAGTTACTTTGATTCAACAAGTTTAAGCATGTAGCTGAGAGCAACCATGTGTAAACGTGCTCTGATCTTGCAGAGAGCAGGTGGTAAGGTGGCAATCCACCTTGGTGTAACAGTTCCTTCACTGCTGGCCACACAAAAATTAATTACTCTGTGCCAGGTGTTAAGAGCCCATCTCAGAGATTCTGCTGATAAAGGAGTGCTTGAGACTTCACAAACAATGGCTGCTGTCAAGGATATGATACATCACAAAAATACCCTATCAAAATTACCATTAACTTACCAGTAGCAGACTTTAAGTCAGGTTGAATGTGATTCACAAAGAATTCTGTCAGATTAACAAGTTCATTGGCCTGTGTTATTCCGTGCTGGAAGAAGCAAGAAACAACTCGTATTTTTATATGCTGACATATAAGCTGCTAGTTTTCTTACTAATTTTAAAAAATTACTATTAGTTTTCTCTTACAAGAAATGCAACCTCTTTTAAATTTAGAATTTTTAGATGGAGATTTTTCAATGAAGTGTTCTAAATTAGTTCATATTTGCCATCAAATAGCAAAGAAAAAGACAAAGTTTGCAGTTTCCCAAATGCTACCACACTTGTTCCCATTACACATCACTAGAAACTGCTGAGCAGCTGTATACACCTGGCTTCAGGAAAATACTGAGAACCTTCAGCAAAATTGCATAAAGAGATGTACACATTTTACTGTTTGCCTCAAATCTGTCTCGTAAAGACACTGAGATTTGAACTGGAACAGCCTTTAAAAGATCTAGTAGTACATCTAAACTTATTCTATCGGACATTTGATACAATGCTCCTGTTTCAAAATACAGGTTAGCCCAGCTGTGCTTTTTCAGTGTCTCCAGCCTATCAGCAATTAATGAGATCCATCTCCAGCCGTCATTAGCATTCACACGTCATTCACAAATCAAACATTCAAGTAGCAGGAAATATTAGGACATATCAAGAACTCCAAGAGTCATTTAAATTCCTTTCAGTCTGCTTAACACATCTGATCATCTTCTGCAAAGCTCTATTTGCCCTCCATGGCTGCCAGAGTGCCTCAGGACCACTCAGAGCTCAGAGGCCCCAGAGCTGAGCCACTTTTGTTTCTTTGGCTGGCTGGATCTCACGCGCCAGCCACGGGGCCACACTGTGCCCCATCTACCTGAAGGTCAGATAGCACCAACTGTGACAGGATTATATAAAGGGCAGCTTTTCATCTCATCAACATTAAATACTGCACACACAGTTACTCCCTTTCTTGAAGCAGCTTAAATGAGCAGCAGGCCTCATCAGCACTGTAATATCTGAATGCAGACAGATTACAAAGAATAAAATGTACAAATACCTTCTGTGTCTGAGCTTTAGATGCCAAAGATGTTACAAGGTAAATGGCCGCATCTTTGTGCTTCCAGTTAACAGACGGATTCTTTGCATATTCTTGCAGCATAGAATTAACATATCCAGAAAAAATCCCTGTCACAGGTCCTTCAAAAAATTTGCACAAGCCTCTGACCAGATCACAAGCTGCTCTGCGCCTGGTGTCAATATCTGCATGAGAACCAAGAATTCTTAGGATATGAGAAAGCAGACAGCTTTTCGTATTAATAAACATAATAATCAAAACAGTAACAGCTTCTCAAGTTATGTTAATTATTGCAACCCTCCACACTGCTGTGTAAGAACACCTGTAAGCCTTTTATTCACTGTCACAACTGGACTGCCAAGGAGAAGGGACACCTGCCCCTGAGCACTGCAGCAGGCATGCAGGGGGCTGGACATTCTGCACCCAAAGGTACTGGCACTGCGTGGGAGGGAGTTCATTTTCGCCCTAGTGCCGTGTTTTGCACCAGTGGCTGAAGCTGATGGTAAGACCCAGGGCTTGCTGCTGCTGAAGAGCACTGTCACAGTGTCAGGGCTTCCTCTTCCTCCTGCTTTGCCTTCCCAGCAAGTCGTTTGGGGCAGGCAAGGAGCTGGGAGGGGACAAGCTGGGCAGCTAATCCAAAGTGACCAGCAAGACATTCCATGCTGCATGACATGGTCAGAAATAAAAACTGAGAGGGGGAGAGGGGGCCTGGGGGAAGTAGCCATTGCTCAGGGACAGGCTGGGCAAAAGCCTGCCTGCGGGCAGTGGTGAGTCACTAACTTCTCTCCCCTTTCCTTACTCTGCCTTTCACTAAAACTGCCTTCATCCATCAGTCTTCTCACTTTGACCTCTCCTGCTCTCGCCCCCATCAGTCTGCAGCAGGCTGGAGCACAAGCCAGCTATTGGCCCACCACACCTGACAGTACCTTTTTGTAAAAACCTTCATAAATACCTAAAATGCAGCCACTCCTGGATAAGAATGATGTTTTCTTGAAAAAAGTTCAAAAATGTTTCCTCGAATTTTCTCCTCCTCTGCAAGCATTCGGTAATTTCTTCAATCTACAAAATGCTATGACTTTAGAGGTGTCTGTCAGCGCAGCTGGTGGCACAGCGGTGTCACACAGAGGCAGGTTTGGCTCCCTGGGCTCTGGGCTGGCTGCAGAGCCCAGCCTCCCCCAGCCCTGCAGCAGCTGTCCTGGGCAGGCACTGCTCTGAACACATGCCACGTCCCAGCCTGGCTGCTGGCCAGCTGGCCTGAGCACAGCTTGTGTGCAACCCCGGCAGAATTTCAGCCTCAGCATCAAGAGTCTCTCCCTGTTACTTAAAACTCCACACATAGGAACTAAATACACAACTGGCTACTACTCAGCATTGACTCGCAGGCTGTGTTTGCCGAAATGAGAATGTGGGCAGTGCAGAAGACATACCAATCCAATTAAGGAAAAAGCCCTATAAAAACATTGATCAAATCAGAAAGACACTGTGACAAGCATATTGTGATAGTAGACATGATCACAGACTGGATAAAATCCAGCTGGAGGTGGTGTGTGGAAACCTTCTCAATTTCAAAATGAACTTATAAAAGCTTCAGTAAATTGCTTCAGCTCTTTAGAGCTATATTTAAAGACCAAGTATTCTTAGTATAAATCTGTGGATTACCAGATCCTTCCAAATCCCTTCTTATATACTCTTCAGAATTATCTTCAAATGCTTCTTCATCAGCCGCTGAAAATAAAAAATACATGAAAGTTGAAGTACTGAAGTCTCTGGTTTTTATAGTAAAATGGTCTATCATTATCAACTTGCTAGTTTTTCCAAGAACCTTCCTATAACATTAATATTAATTAACAAGCAATATCCAGCCAGACTAGTCTGTTTAGCTTCTGTCCCATAAATTAGTCTTTCATACCCATGGCCAATGTGTTGATTCTAAGAAAAACCTCAACACATATTCAACACCAGTGTATCTGAAGAGACTTTCAGAGTCATAGACTTAAGAGAGAGAAGCTTATTATCATTGCAATATATTTTCACTGCATTTTAAATAAAGGATCAGTATGAGCATCAAAACCTGGAGAACTAAACACTACAATTTGGTAGGCCTGATATTCCTGCCTATTTAGGCTCCTTGAATTACTCAGATTCTCACTTTAATTGTAGAAATTTATTGGTGGCACATGACCTAGACTTCCTTCACTGGGATTTCAACATGAAAAGTTAGGTATAGTCATACAACTACAAAGCCCACAGGACAGCAATCTGCTGCAGAAACTTGGGCTTGAATCTGGCACTAAGGTACACAAGAGGGAATCCTCAATTCTTAGTCCTGCAAAGCAACATGTCATGATAATTAGATTTTTGTTGTGTTTTTCAAAATTTAAGTCTCAAAAAGTTACCTCTAAATTCCATATTGGGAACAACAACTTTTTCACAGATGCTTGTCAATATATTCTGATCTTCAAACAGATGCTTGTAATGTGGTCTCTCACAAACTGAGGCCAGAAACTGGATGGCATTACTGACCAGCTGTAGCACCACAAAC
The DNA here is from genome assembly GCA_003676055.1 of Chloebia gouldiae. Lineage (NCBI taxonomy): Eukaryota > Metazoa > Chordata > Aves > Passeriformes > Passeridae > Chloebia > Chloebia gouldiae. Next base: position 342,821 of record QUSF01000169.1, on the reverse strand, counting down.
AGAAGACAAAACTTTAGCATGACTGATCCATTTGTGATTTATTATTACACTTGACAAGATCAGATTTTACCAACTCACCAAGTCATACTTCACTTCCTGGCCAGTTGTGACTAACAGATTCCAGATCGCTGTTACAAATCGTGGCAGGTAGGGCTGGAATTCTTCATCATATTTTTGAGCATATAAAGCAGCATTATCACAAATTTGTGATTTCAAGAGCTCCAGCAATCCAGCTTCCTCTTCATCCTCACATAAAACAAAACTAAGAACTTAAACATCCAAACTTAAACACTACTTTAACATTAGAAGTATCAATGTATTTACATTAAATATTTACATCACCATTTTTTACCATGTCCCAAACAGGCGAAGAAATCCCTCTCATTAGAACTAGAACTACTGTATTTTGCTGATCTGTACCCAAACTGCTTTCCAAGTTAGAAATCATACCTACATTTCATATCAAGTACTGTGTACTTGAAAACAGACACAATAATTCACACAAAGTTAATTTACAAATGTAATACAAAAAAAAACAACACAAGGCATCGAAAAATACACTTAAAAGCCTCTACAACATGATTCTTTAATTGGAGTAGTTGTAGAAGTTCCCTGCCCTTCCCCAGATCACAGATGTGAACCACAATGTGAACTGGGAAACTAAACTGGAATTAAAAAAAACCAACTCAAGCAAACACCACCCCAGTTCTGTCTGCCCCTCTTGCCTCCACTCCCACCTTTCAGCTTTACTGCCTGTCCCAGTTCAAGTGCACAAGTGCTTGTGCTGGGAGCAGCCCACAGACACAAGAAAAAAGAGCAGCAAAGCTTCTTTTACCAGAAGGGTAACTAGAGCACAACATACACTTAATATGCCTCCCTATGTGCTGTCAAGAAATGTATAGAGTTGTTTTGGCTCCATCAAGTGGCAAACTATTGAGATGTGATGATGTGATGATGCAATACATCAGCACTTAAAATGCAGAAAACACACACAAAAGTAACTGGAGCTTTGCTGACCTGGTATCAGCTTTCACCAGGAAAATTACTGATTCTTTAACTAGACCAAGACAGCAAATACTGAAGTACTTAAGACATGTCCTGCCCTCTATGTTCAACTGTTCCAAGTTCTTTAAGATACCCTGTTTTCTAGAACCAGCTGTCAGATACAGAAAACCTGAGCCCTGTGATGCTAATGGTCAGGTTACTTCAGCAGCTGTTCTGGAAAGAATTGGCTCAGATGAGTATGGGTAATTTGATTTCTGTGCACAGCTGGGTATACCTGTAACTGTCATACAGCCTGAAGAACTGAACCTCAAATTTCTTAGACAGCAGAGCAACTTCTCCTAAACTCCATTTTCTTGCAGTCATTCTACTCCTTCGTTTGCCCCACAAAAAACCACTGCATTGTTCAGAATTAGACCTAAGTTGTCAGTCCATGCTCTCCCCTACAGACACAAACCAGGTGGTTTATGCAGTACTTACATCAGTCTGCAAGAGTTTATTATCTAAAGTTAAAAGGCTATGAAAGTTTGTCATCCATGTTTCCATGTTATCTTCAAAAAATTCAGGAAGATCCTGTGAAAGAAAAGCATATATCTACATTTTAATTTCTGACTGCTCTGCTTAGATATCATACCTACACTGAAGTGGTGCAGCCACCTTATATTCTACTGTGGGACAGTAACCTGTGGAAAACAATCTTCAAATTGAAACAGTGCCCCTTCCTCCTCCCAGACAAAAACTGTTCTGGCAGAGCCCTGGAGTACAAGTAGTTCCAAATAAACTAGTTGCTTAGACTCGAAACTGCTCACATTTTTATAATGAATGAGCCTTATCAGCTCTCACTCTCAGAACAAAAGAGCACAAGTCTTTTTTAACTTCAGCTTTTTCTCCTGCCCCCTATGGCAGAGCAGCCCAAGGAATCCAGGCACAATCTCGCTTCACAGACTTACATTCATGTTGAGACACTAAATAAATGCCACCTCAGCAAGGGAGCTTTTTACTATTTCCCACAGAGCACACTTAGCAATGTCCAAAATGCAGATCTGATCCCACAGCCAGACAACACACACTGCTCCCAGAATCACTGCTCCTACAGTGCCACAGAGCTACACTAATGGACTCTCACCTACGTGACCCAGCTCCTGTCAGTACAGGCACATTTACAAAGGGGCAAAGTGAACAGAAACTCAGGCATTGGACTCCTGCCTTTCCCAGCTCCTTCTCAGAGGCCCCATAGGACACCTCCTTGAAGCAGTGCCAACTCAGACTCTCTTGGACTTGTGCTTACATAGGGCCAAGCTAATGTCTTAAATAATCCATCCTTACTGTGCTTTTAACTTCAGCAGATGCACTGGTGATTTTTCTTTTTGCCATAAAGCATGGCCTTAAAGGCTGCCTCAAATGATTTCTAGCACCAGCTTCTTCAGAACAAAGTAAAACTATCCCAAGAACAAGGAGATTCACCTGAAAATTTAAACTGTAGAACAGCTTCGCAATTAGAATGAGAGAAGAAAAGAGAACCTTCAGGGCGCTGGCATCATTTGCATGCGTGCTGCAAAGTTCAATAGTTGCCTAGAAAAAGATGCAAGACTGTCAAGTACAAAACCCACACCAATAAAAAATACTACAAAGTGTAATGGGATGTTTTTTTAAAACAAGAAAATACGGTTATTTTTCATCCTCTTATCAATCTTGCTAGGTCTCACTTCATGCCCTGAATCTGAACCCCTTTAAGAGTTTCAAACAACAATTCTTGAGTTTTAATTTTACAGGTATGCACAGCAAGCAACTCAGAACATTGAACTTGTTTTAGAAATGACTCAACAAGAAATACCTTGAAGAGATTTGTCAAGGGTAAAGCAAAGGCATCAAGAACAAGTTTGATCTCTGTCCATAATTCATTTGACTTAAATTCATGGCGGTACCTGACAAGTAAGAGAGAAACACATGAAAAACAGAATAATCTTCACATTTATTACCAAATTCACACAGAATTTTGTCTTGTGCTGAACCTTGAAAAAAAATACTGTCAAGTAAAGAGGAACTAAACAACATGGTTCAAAACCATGCAAGGTGTACAATTTGATAACTACTTAAAAGGTACGTGTAGAAGTCACAACTGTGGGCTTTTGTAAATGTCCAAAACGAAGTCTAACAGCAAAACCTGCCAGCTGAACAGAACTTCCACCATCCACACTCCAACTCCCTCACTTCCAGTACCTTTTGAATAAAGAGTGGGCGGTGCGCAGCACCCCATTGATGACGTGGAAGTCTCCGCTCTGGAAGCGATTCACCATCTCCGTGAGGAGGTCTGGCCACTTCTGAGGGAAGTCCTCCCGCCCAATGATACTGATGGCATCACTCAGCTGCAGAGGAAACGGAGCCGTCACGGCACAGAACACAGAACGGCAGCAGCAGCTCTGCCAGAGGCTGCCCACATCCCAGCAAATCCTGCTTCTGCTTGTCCAATTCCAAAATCACTGGATTAAATAGCTACTGCTTTCCACACAGATACAAAAATCTCACCTTAAACTTACAGTCTCACTTTCTAGAATTGCTGTTTAACTGCCTAATGTTAGAATTTAGCTATAAGATTATACAGTAATCATCTTTAAAAAATGTTAAAGTAGGTAGAAATACCTGTCGCAGTAACGTCAAAGTTATTTTGATCAGCTTGAGTTCAGAGTTAAGGGAACTGAGCTCTGCCAATAACCATAGCCTCTAGACATGCTTAGAATATTCCCAAAGTTTCATGGATACAACCAGGAATGACATTTTACCTGCTTTTGAATTTGTTCTGGGCTGCTAAGCATCAAGGGCACTATGTTGGCTTTAATGGCTATTCTGTCTGATTCACATATTTTATTTGGTTCATCCTCAACCTAAAATGAAAACAATAATTAAGTTATGGGCATATCAGCATACTCCAGGCAATGAGAGATGACCAGCATTTCAGAAACCAAGAGTTTATACTGATTTATGTAACTATTACAATGCTGAAGAACCTAAGAAGCAAATTAGAGACTGCCTTCAATGAATCTGGAACAGCAGTATCTGAAAAAAGCTGAAAGAAATAATGTCCTTCTGTAAAACTTTGAAGAAGATTTTTTCCTCTTCCCTAAGGGTAACTTTTCAGGTCAGCAATTCAGCAGCAGTGAGGGTGGGTGCACACAGCAATAAAATCCCCACATTTAACCAAGTCTCCTCTTCCACCAAAGCAAACAGCACTTCTGCCAACACCACAAACTGATTTTGTGTGAGCTGTCTCAAGCCACAGTCTCTTTCTAGAGACTGTACATGCAGGTGCAGGTTACACAGTCAAAACATTGACTTTAAGTTATCTAACCAGTTCAAACCAGCAGTAAGTCTGCAGTGCCAAGCAGTAGAAATTGCAAAGCTACTACTAAAGAAATAAAATAATGAGGTGGCTCGTCCCAGCCAGTGAAGTCACATTATCTGTGATGACAGCACTGAAGTTCAGAGACCTAGAAATCATCCAGCAATTAAAAGAGAAAAGCACCTCCAGGGAGACACTAATCTTGAGATACCCTAAACCTGATGGTACCAGTACCCTTCTCACATCCTTTTTACCATCCTCCCACACATTTAAATCAAAAGTTAGCAATTTCACAAGTTCAAGGTATGCTTATCTGTACCATCAGTCACTAATGGGGTTGCCCTGGGGTCAGTACTGATTAATATCTTTACTGATGATCTGGATGAGAGGATCAAGGGCTCCCTCAGTAGGTTCACAGATGACACTGAGCTGGGTGGGATGTGGATCTGCATATTGTACTCTAAAAGGATGATTGGTTCTTAGCACACTTCCTCACTAGAATACCTACAATTCTCCAGTTCCTTTTAATATAGTTCTTGAACGTTACAGATGCACAAACTTTGATGACATTTTCCTGTGATTTCTCCAGCAGCGTTAAGAGTAACAGTGGATAGTTCTGGCTTCCTTCCACAGATTCAAGGAACTTTTCCGCTGAAAGAGAACACACTGCAGTTAGCAACAGCTCAACTGCTTTCTCTAATGGGAATCCTACAATTTCTCAAGTGGCTGTTTAAAATACCCAACACAAACACTTCCCAGAGCTTCACAGCAACATGTCTGACAAAAGGTATCACAGCTTCTTTGCTCCCCAGCTCCTCAGCACTCCTGCCTCAACAACAGCTCTGGATCCCCAGCAGGATGGGGAAATTCTGCCTCCTCACCCTTGGAAAAGCCATAACCCATGAGAAGTAAATCCTGACTTGTTGGGAACAGCAGCACTGCTTTAAATAACAATAGTGAAAAATAGCAACAATACAGAAAAACAAAATCACAAAAAGCAGATAGAATTACTTCTATTTATACCCACCCTTCATTAGTTTTTTGGGGTTTCATTTTAAAATGAGAACTTTTACCGTAAAGAGGTTATTGCATAAATATCCACTGAAATTTGGTACACAGAGACAAGAGAGACAAAAAGAAACAGAACTTTTTTGTTCTCAATCATGAGCAACACTTACCAGGACGCCTTATAGCAGGATCTGGATCTAGTGTTTTCTTTAGATATTCGGTTAAAGTTTGTAAATTGGCATCACTGAGCTCCATTTTGGCAGAACCTAAAACCCACAAGTGGTTCTGTTACAACCAGAGATCAGAAAGTATGTCCTAAAGCCACCCATCTAAAACCAGATGACACAGAAGCAACACCAGCTCTTGAGGACAATACCTCACAAGCACAGTCCCAACCAGGTGCTCCAGGCACAGCAAACATCCCACTTCTCAAGCTACAGGTAACTGCTAGTGTGTGCTTTATGGACCCCAAACTCCAGAGAAGGCTAATCCATCCCGCAGACATGCACCAGCTACAGCCAAAAGATGATCTCTTGCCCTTTCAGGACAACAGGAACTTGGTTCTGCTTTTGTTCTGCTGCCTGACTGAAACAGCTGAACAGTCCTGCCCTACATAATTGTAAAGAAAACAATTCAAAGTGTGACTCTTTGAAGAGTCAAAGCTTTTTCAAAAAATCAAATATTCCTTATTAAATAAAAATCTCAAAAGAAAATACTTTTTTGAAAAAAGACACAAAAGACTGTGCAAAGCCAGTTAGTTTATCCTCCCTGTAAAATTAGTTCAGACTAAGGTGGGAGCTAATTTAAATGCAATACTTTTTACAGAATAACTCTGCAATAAATCCATATTGGTCCTCTCAAGTAATCCTCCCACATATATTCTTATCTGTACCACAGTTATATCTTTACTTCACAGCCTTCACCGGAAGAATTAAAATTACAGCAACACAATGACAGTAAGATGTGCTTTAATGCAGACGTTCCTCTGGACATCATCATCAATCCTGCCCGTCCTTCCCACCACCAGCAGCACAGTTCACTCCCAACACAGGCTATGAGGAAGCAAAGGTTTCCATTTTTATTCTGGAGTTTCTATTTAGTACAACTGACTGAAATTTACCTGTCCTGCTTTGGATTTGTTTCATGCTGATCACCAGCACAATAAACAGTTCTGTATAAACATGCTTGCAAATGCAGTGAGTTGTAATGACACAATTTTTATGTTAGTTATGGCATCTATATAATTTTAAAAGACAGCAGCAGTATCCCCTTGAATTAAATTAAGGTTAATAACCAAATCAGATCCTAACATATTTTGCAAGAAGTAAAAATCTACCGGAACAGTCGTCTCCTATGTTTTCCTGTGATTTTGGGCTTTACTTTTGGGGTCCGTAGTCTTGTTCACCAATTCACATCCACCAACATATTTCGACCTGTTACCTACATATGTTTATTTCCTTCTCTTCCTCTAGCTCTTCATGTTCGTTTTCCAGTACAAAAACCACGGGTGGTACTTTAGCTGGGGTGGTATGATGCTCTGGGTTGTAGCATGTGTGTGCAGAAAAGGCCTCAGAAAACCCATAAAGCGTGGTTGAACATCACCGACTTTAGCCAAACCAACGCAGACCGCTTCCAGAGAAAAGCGCACAGCCCCAGACCGCGGCGGGGCCGCGGGGCTCGGACCGGGCCGGGCCTCACACGCGGAGCGCGCCCGGCCAGAGCCGCAGGGCGCTCAGGGCCCGGAGCTGACGGGGAAAGCTGCCCTGAGAGCTCGGGGGCTCCCGGGGGCATCCCCTGCCGGCCCGGAGCGGGCCTGGCGGTGCCGGGGCAGCCGCGGCCCCCCGGAGGGAGCGGCCCCGCTCTCGCCGGGCCGTTCACCGCGGGAGGGCCGGGGCGGCTCCGTCCGTCCTGCTCCGCTGGCGCGGCTCCTGCGGCGGCCCCGCAGAGCAGCGCCGGGGCCGGGCCGGTCGGGCGGGGCCGTGAGGGCCGGCAGGGCCGGGGCCGGGCGAGGTCCCGAGCAGCCCCGGAACCTCAGCCGAACTCGGTCCCCCTCCGCCGCGGCAGCCCCGACTGGCAGCGGCCGCAGCCAATGAGGGGCGCGGGCTGTGCGGGCCCCGCGGCCCCGGACCAATGGGGGCCCGCGAGGGGCGGGCGGAAGGGCCCAGCATGGTGCGCTGCGCCGGTGGCCGCGCCGCGGGCCCAGCGCCGAGCGCGGCGCGGAGTTGGCGAGCGGGCGGCCGCGGCGCCGCCGGTAAGCGGGGCCGCCCCGGCGCCATCGCCGTGCGGGGCAGCGCGTCCCGGCCTTACCTCGCGGCTCCCCCACGGCGGCGGCGGCGGCGGCTCCGAGCGCTCCGGCTGCGCTTCACATTCAAACCGCCGGGCGAGGGCGCGGCGGCGGCTCCGTGACCGCATCGCGCGGGGCGGTGGCATCGCGCTGCCGCCCGACCAATCAGCGCCCGCGCCGGCCCCGGGCGCGCCGCCGACAGCCAATCCGCGCCGCGCTCCATGGCGGCGGCCAATGGCCGGGCGCTTCCCACAGGGCCCCGCGGCGTCTCCGGCAGCGCGGCGGCCTCGCCCCGCCCCGAGCCCCGCCCCGAGCCCCGGCACGGGGAGCGGGGCCCGGCAGGGGCGGAGCGGGGCCCGGCAGGGGCGGAGCGGGGCCCGGCAGGGGCGGAGCGGGGCCCGGCACGGGCGGAGCGGGGCCCGGCACGGGGGGAACGGGGCCCGGCACGGGGAACGGGGTCCGGCACGGGCGGAGCGGGGCCCGGCACGGGGGGAACGGGGCCCGGCACGGGGAGCGGGGCTCGGCACGGGCGGAGCGGGGCTCGGCACGGGGAACGGGGTCCGGCACGGGCGGAGCGGGACCCGGCACGGGCGGAGCGGGGCTCGGCACGGGGAACGGGGCCCGGCATGGGCGGAGCGGGACCCGGCACGGGGGGAACGGGACCCGGCACGGGGGAGCGGGGCTCGGCACGGGGGGAACGGGACCCGGCACGGGGGAGCGGGGCTCGGCACGGGGAACGGGGCCTGGCACGGGCGGAGCGGGACCCGGCACGGGGGGAACGGGGCCCGGCCGGAGCCACGGCACGGGAGGAGCAGGGCTCGGGGCTGGGCCGCAGCTCTGCCCTGTCACGGAAACGGCCCCGGCCCCGCGGCGGATCAGGGACGAGGACACGGCCCGCGGTATAAAACATGAACCGGAACCCCCGGCCCCGTAGTGAAGCCAGAGTGGCGCCGAAGCCCCCGAGACGCTCAAGGAAGCACCTGAACAAAAAAGGAACACTTCGTAAAACTTTATTGGTTTATCACTTGATTAAAGCATGGAATATTATAACTATTATACATCGTATTTTCATGTAGAAAACTTTACATAGTTTTTTATATTATATAATTTTGGTATTCTCTCAGAACTCTATACATCCATTGGCAAGGAATAGTCTTTAAATTATTGATAGTAAATGCACTTAAAACTCAGAGATATTAAAACTCAGGCATTTTAAATATGTGAAAACATACATTTTGAACAAAGGTGCTGAACAAACTGAAGTTACAGGTTAAAGGGAGATGCACTTCTGACAGAGTTACTATTTTTAACCTTCTTCCTGAATAGTAAGACTGAGCTAAACTCTGGGGGTTGTCGGTTCTAGTAGTGGACACTGGTTTAGATTGTTCTGTTGACAGTTTAGAATGTGAGGTATCAGACACGGATAACGAACTGCTGTAAAAACAACCTTTTCCTGGACGGTAAGACATCAGAAGCAACATGAAGTGAGGTTGTAATCTTCACCAAAGGGAGGGTTTGGGGTTTTCCTCGTTAGCCTTGCAGGGTTGATGCCGTTGCAGTGGGTGAGCTGCAGCTGCTCTGCTGCACAGCCCAGCCGAGAGCTGTGTTCTCTCCCTCCCGGCACACTCCTGCTCCCGCACAGCCAGGGCTGAGCTGCACGGGGAGGGATGGAGGTGGGTTTGGCCCTTCCCGACTCGGGAAACGCCACAGGCGCTGCGCAGCAAGCTGAACACAGCCTGATTATTTATTGCTGTACTGGGGCCTGGCCTGCAGAACGGGACAGGACTGGGCTCTGACACTGCAACTGCATCCAGGCCCCTTCTGCTCCCTGCACTGCAGGCCCAGATGCTTGGGTAGCACGTACCCAACCTCAGAGGTTGTGACTGTTATAAATACAACAAAAGCTTTTCTTAAGGAGAACAGTCTCAGACAAAAGGCTGAAGGGAAGTATGGATTAAATATCCTATGTGCAGAGAGAGACTAAAAATGCTGCCCCTTTACAGTAAAGAAAGCCCATGAAACAACTGTGAAGTCATTTAAGACCTCAAAATTGAGACTTTTTCTAAGACATGACTGTAGGGCTTTGGAACATGCAGCTGGACCAGGTGTGTCTGATGGGACATGAGGGAACACATTCCATGAGGCATTGACACAGTCCAAATCTGAAAAATAATGGTTCAAATATTTTCCTTAGGACTACCTACAATCAGACGAAAAGGAATAGCATATTATTACAGATTTAAATAGAATTAAATACTTCATTTTCTGCAGTACCCAATGCAGTGACACTCCCAGGGAATGAGCAGCTACAGGAGATGCAAACACACAAAAGGATATTTCAAATGCAGCAAGATCAATACCAGCGTTGCTTATTTTTTCAGTCTTCTCCTATTGTCACATATAGCCATTCACTCCCTTCTACTGAACAGCAGTGTCTAGATTTAACCTAAAGGGCATTTAAAAGTCAAAGAGCCACTCTTCTTTGGTTAAAAATAAAAAGTGAGAATAAATTGTGAAAGCTTTGTCACTACTACTGACTGTAAAACCTTTCCCGAACAATGCTTACACAGGACAAACTGAGGTGTTGAGGAGCACCATAAAAACCCTTTGGGAAAAGATCGCAAAAAATAACAACAAAAACCCCAAACAACAACCAAAAGAACCCTCCAAAGACAGCACGTTCCCAGCAGCTCAGAGCAGCACATCCCAGGACAACCTTACCTGAGGCCATCCTAACCAGGAAAGTCAACTCAAAAAACAAAATAATGTTATACACTTAGTTCCATACAAGTAGGTAGGTTTTTGTTGCTGTTTGTTGTTTTTTTTCCTTTAAGTACTGTTAATATTTTAGATTTGCTATTCTGAATAGCACAGCAGCTAATACTACTTTGCATTGTTTTAGGAAGTGGAGCCTCTTCTCCCATCTTGCCATGCTTTCCTGGTTTAGAAAAGTCTTGAAAGTTGAAATTTAAAATTATTTCAAAGGTCAAGACAGCATCCTGTCATAGAAACATTGTCACAGAAACCTGATGCATTTCAAGGAAAGAAGGAAATCTCTCTGGGCAAGCAAAGCTGTGGTGTCATGTCACATTTTGCTTCACAGAAAGCCTTCAAAGCAAGAATTGTGCTGTTAACTTAGAGCATTTTTTAATTTTGCTAGAGAAGTTTTTTGGAAATTCAGGGTTTTTTAGATGCCACTAGGAACTAAGTGTTGAAAACAAAAATAATTTGCACAAAATGACAAATCAGAACTTGCACATCTGCAGTAAAAGGAGACAAACTTGTGTTAAGGATTGGACTTTTTGCTAAGCAGTCACCATTACTGCTAAATTATATTCAAGGGTCAAAAAAGTGGGTTTATTTCTTCCAAGCCTTGTTTTTGATGTTCCTGTTTATACTCTATGATCTGCCAATGTATGAAATGAAAAGGAAAGCCTTTTCTTTTTCTTAAATGCTTAATAAGCTAAAGGAATAGATGCTATTGGTGCTCCTGATGTAAAATCTTCCATAAAACTAAAACTAAGTCTCAGAAGATGCAGTACTGATATTAAAAAAAAATTAAGTAATTTGCTAAACAGGAGGAAAACGTTCTCCAAACATCCTCCAGAGTGTCCACTTCAATAGCCCAGTGCCCTGCCTGGCCTGGTCCTGGACACAAAGGAAAACCCAGAGGGACCTCGGGTGGTCATTGGCCACCACAGTCAGGTTTATTATGAACACTTGCCAACATCACGAGGCTACACAAATACAGTCATTAGTTCCAAGGGGCATAACTTCTGTGGAGAGATCCAGCTGATTTATCAGCTCTAGCTGGGATGAAAGACTGAGCAGTGCATAAAAGACTCGAAGAGACATACTGGATCATACAAATGATTAGCATTGAAACAAAGAGACTGCACACCTACTGTATTGACTCTGTAAGCAATACTTTAAATGAAACTGCTGACGCTTCGGTAGGATGGACAGAAGAGGATTCCTTTCCTCGTTCCCAAATGCCACTGTGGTAAGAAGAAGTTGCTCCTGTGCTACCCCAGGGTCCCATTTTCCCCTTCAGCCCCTCTCGGGACGCACGGGGCCGTGCAGCAGCCTCAGGGGCAGGGCAGGGCAGGGCGCTCGCCCGCGGCGCAGATGTCGAACACGGCCCCGATGCGCAGGAAGAACCTGCGCAGCACCGCCCGCAGCTCGGGGATCAGGTCGAACTGCATCATCTCGCACAGGTACGGGTAATAGGCGGAAGCGTGTGCCCTGAACTGGCCAACATACAGAAACAGAACGTCACTCTCAATTGCTAGAGCACAATAAAAAGCACTGACACATTCATGGCTACAGCAACTTGTTAAAGCACCAGGTCCCACCCAAGCCCTCCCCACGGCCCAAGGGCTCCGTTGTTTGCGGCAGCAGCACACGTAGGGCGTGCTTTGGTGTTACCCCCTAAACCGAGTCAGGGTTTGTGACTTCTCAGCCCAGAGGTAGTACCAGAGTCTATTTGTAGCAACATGAATATTTGGTTTTCCTCAAAAGAGCCAAGATCCTGAAAATTATTCTTGCCATCGCTGTCAAGGAAACTGGAATTCCAATTTTACCGTTCCTGTGCGGCTGTAGTACAGCAAAAGCCTGTCCCTTCCTGCACACTCATTGTGCTTTTATATGAAAGCTGTTCAGTATTCTATCTGCATTCCCACACAACTGGGAACTGCATGGATGCAGTCCCATTTCCCAATGCAGAATGCCTGCAGACAGGGGAGCTGCCACTGCTGCACTGCAAGGAGAGCGCTCTCTATGAGGAACCGCCCACCTCCAATCTGGACAGAAATAAAGACTGAACTCAGGCTGAAGCAGGAATGAAAAACACACCCAAATGCAGACATGACTTCCAGCCTTTCTTACCTTATCATCACTGATTTTTAGTGTTTTTGTTAAAAGCAACAGCAGGAGATTGGTCCAGGCTTCTCTGTGGCTTTCGGAGTTGACAGTAATAAAATACGCCAGGGCTTCACTGCACACGCTGCAGAGATGGCACAGTTCACACAAACCATAGAGAAAACCCTTATAAAGTTTTTGCTTACATGCTCTGTTTATCCTCTCAGTGTACTTTGTTTTCAAGCAAGATCCACTTCCATGGGAAAGTTTTCAATCACATGCAACAACTTTAACTACACAAATTTACTTTTTCTGGTACAGGAATTGTTCCAGGTAACTGAGCTGAAATACTTTTCATATAACTGAATGGAAATATTTGGTGACAGAGAAGGAAAAGGAAAATTAATCTGCCTGATAAACATTTTGTAATTGAAGTGCTGTCACTTTCAACCTGCAAACATTATTTCCTGACCCTGACATTGAGACAGCACCTCGAGAGACCTCTCCCTCCAAATTTGGACTGGTTTAATAAAGCTCTGCACAGCTCAGCATCACACATTAAGGAAGAATTATTATTTTATTAATAAATTTTTGATCCCTGCTGCAGATTGTCAACACAAGGTACAAACTGTATCACTTACTATGGTTATTTTTAGGACACTGTTTTAATTAAAGAAGGACTAAGCAGATTAACATGTCCATACATGCTGATAGATCAGAATCCACTGTATTAGTACTAAGAGTAAGTTGGGAGATCTTCACATTTGATAAGAGACTAGTACTTTCAATTTTTATGTACCAACTCAAAGTATCTTTTTATATTAATTTAGAACTATTTTCTACATTTGTTTAAATTCCAGGTGTACAGCAGCTTATACTGTACTCTTTTTCAATTAGTGTATTTACTATGTCTATTACTATGTACTCAGCCGGGAAAACTACTCAGACACCACCACTTGCATAAAGAAAAGCCTGTGTCAGGCAAGAAGGTGCTCCATGTATTCTGGGCAGACTGCTTCCTCACTGCTAAGTGAACTCTGCCCCTCCTGTCCCACCTGAGCAGCCGCCGCTGGACCGCGTCCCAGGCCTCCCGCCGGCTCTCGTCCACGTACATCCGGAACAGGATCCTCAGGCAGCATGCCAGGCTGCTGGTCTCTTGTTTTAAGAGGTTGGGTTTGGATTTACCCTTGAACCCTAGAAATCAGTCCCACACAGGACAAGAGGGAACATCCAAAGCTGGCGTTACTAGCCAAGAATAAATTTTATCAACAATATCTGCACTAGTGACCAGTAATGATTTCTTGTCCAGACAGTATTTCCTCCTCCTTGATTTTGACTGAGTTCTGATTTATTTATAAAGATACTAAACTACAGCAGTACCAGCTGTGCAGCTCTACTTTAACCAAAAAAAGCAGATAATTTAGCAAATAGAATTATTCAAGTCATCAGGAAGGAGACTAGCAATAAAAGCATGCAACTGTCCAATAAACTTTAGCGGTGATTGCAATGGCACATTGTTGTGTCATGATACTTAAAGCTGGAAGTGTAGTTCAGCATTTTTATCAAATAAAAATAAAAGCCTCACCTGCTCTCCATAACACAGTTCGCTGCTCGTAATTTGAATTAAAGGCTTTTGAAAATGAGTGAGACTCTTGCAGACAATCCAGTAACTTAAAAAGGTGATGTGAAGACATATATTTATACATTCCTTGGTCTTCTGTGTCAATGTGGATAACTGCATCCAATGTGTCTCGCTGAAGAGCAGGGGGAGAGGGACATAGAGAGAGAGAGGGCACATGCTGTAAACTCCAGTAACTCTAATTCCATTTATAGTGCAATGCAGTAGTAGTGCACTACAACACAGCAAGGTGGTCCTGTCAAAGATCACAGCTGTACTCTTCTTAGTGGGCTACTTGAGAAGAGAGAAGTTATGATCTATCCTAGTTACTCATAAGAAAATAAAACTCAAGAGCAAGGGAAAACATTATTGAAACATTGCAGTCACAGCAATATGGTAAAGAACATTTCCTCTTCTCTAGAAGCTGACTGCTAGGTCTGTTGAGTTCTGAAAATATCAAAATGAACAAAAACAGTGTGGGCTTAAATGTTGCCTACTGTAGAAATTCCCTGTCTTTGGCTCGTGTCAAATTTAATTAAATTGGTCAATATTTTTAGGTCACTTCACTAGGAATTTAACTATACCATCCCCAAAACACGACCTGAATGTACTAGCCAGAAATTCCAGCTTATGGCTTTATTAACAGAGCTACCATGCACTACTGCCCAGAATCAGAACTTTCAGGGACAGGGACATCTCTGAGGTTGGCAGTTAATGAAATCTTGACCATTGACCTTGCTGAAGTTCAACTTCTGCAAGATTTCCTGTGCAAACATCCAGAGACTGAGCAGAGCCTCAGTTGTGCCTAAAAGAAGACACTCAGTCTAATGAGCAGAAATGGATGCTTTCTCCCAAACAAACAAAAACCAATTTTGGTAGTATGTATTCATGATAAAAACAATTATAATCTATTACATTGATAATAAAAATTAAAGTAATATAATACAATACTACAACAGACAGACTGCCAGGCAACGCTGGAGGCAGACAAAAAAATCACAGCTTAAAGAAAATTTACACACACATTCAGGGTAATGCTAAAAATCAGAAGAAGACTCTATTTTGTGAACATGTCAGAGCGTTCCATAGTTTGTACTTCACTGTCACCAAGGTTATAAGTAAATCTGATGGTACCTGAGCTGCAGCCATGTGCTCAGCATCTTCCTTCTTGCTGGTTGCTGGATAGAACACTATGTTGTCAATGGTCTGTATCAACTCCAGCTGTACCACACACTTGATCAGGAGGCCAGCAAATAGTTTTTGGTCTAATGAAATGGAGCAACACAAGTTTCAGAAGCAATTCATAATGATTCACTTACAGCAGGCTAGCAAAATATGACATTCCCCTTAATAATTCGATATTTAGTAATCCTGTGAATTATCTTCTAAAGAGAAAATATCACTGCAAGGCATAAACATAAATTGCAAAGACTTATCTCAAGTTTAATTGCTCCAAAACTTTTTGTGGAGAGCTACACAAGTGAATTAAGACTGGCTATAAAGGTGCATTGAAAAAGCTTGTATGTTTTCCTTACTTGTGTAAGGACCACCTTTCCAGCTCTCATCTGTTGGATTTGAATATTGGCTTTGTCCTCTTTCAGAAGCATTTTTATCCATGCTGCTTAAAGACTGATGATCTAGGTCCAAATCCTAGAAGAGAGTGCAGAGCAATTCCAGCAATCCAGAACACTAACTCCCAAGTAGCTATCACTTTTCAGAGGACCTCTCTACTCCTAGATTAAAAGGCTTCCTGCATCCATTCTTTACATCATTTTTTACAGTAACACCAAATACAATCTACTATCAATTCCTTGTCAAGTGTATTGACTACAACAAATATTTCAAAAGCTAACCTAACAAAAAACTCTTCAAGTCAATTTATCACCTTGAATTAACTCTTACCAAGTGTTTTTCAGATGAATCTTCCTCCATTCCTACAGGCTTCCATGTCAGCAAGCTTCACAGAGTAAG
This sequence comes from Chloebia gouldiae, assembly GCA_003676055.1. Classification (NCBI taxonomy): domain Eukaryota; kingdom Metazoa; phylum Chordata; class Aves; order Passeriformes; family Passeridae; genus Chloebia; species Chloebia gouldiae. Next base: position 326,741 of record QUSF01000169.1, on the reverse strand, counting down.
AAAACAAAACAACAACAAAAAATCAAATAAAAAATAAAACAAAACAGAAAAAGAACAAAAAAGGTAAATATTGTTGCTTTAGAATTTGGTATCAATACAATAATTAAACTTATAAACTTACACATGAGGAATAGTTGTTTTGAAGATTTCTAGCATACAATTGCATGTCTGGCCCCAGACTTCAGGGCTGAATTTCTGTCCATTGAGTATTACCAGGTTTTCTAGGCAGTTTGTACCTGATCGTGCCAACTGCTCATTATCTGTAAAAGAAATGTTCCATATTTATCAACTTCTACAATATCAAGGAAAAATTAAGTATTCCCTATTACTGCTTCATTAAAATTTTTACCAATACTGTGAAGTGCACAGTCTCTTGGCTCAAAGCCTACCTCTACAATATGTTACAACAATATGAAGCTGAAGAACATACTGAATAAAAAAACGAGTTTCAAAATAGCCTTCATGAGATGGAAGTCCAACCACGGAAGACACAAGGCAGGGCAGAAGCAGAAGGGAAGCACAGAGTGAGAAAAAGGAAGGAAAAGCAGCAATCAGAAGCTTAGGATTTATTGCAAGATGGTCCCCCATATTCCAGGGTAGTAACATGTAAGATTCAGGTCTAAGACTTGGAGCCAGGAAGAAAATATGTTCTTTACAAAGCTATATTTAGAAGTACTCGTTGAGTGGGAGAACGGAGGGAAGGAGGTGCCAGAAAATAAGAAAAAAGAAAAATAATCAGAATGCATGCACATATCTATATGTGTAAATAAAGGAGGTAATGTATCACTGCAGTCAAACCATAAAAGGTTGCTGGCAGAAGGTTCAGGAGATCGACACCGTTCTCCAAAAGCTTTTGCTGTGTCAAAGTAATACCATGAGCTCCTTATGAACACAGTAACAAAAAGGTTGCTTAAGTCAATAAAAAGATTGATGCTCAGATATTCAAGATACTGCATCAATCTACTGCAACACATATTGTCATAATGGGAACTTCCATTCTTTAAAACATCAGTTAACCTTCCCCTTCTTAAGTAATGGACATTTAAAACAACATTTAATCAAAAGATACAGGTAAATAAGGTACCTTGTTTTACACACCAGTGTAACTGTGCAAGTATGTCAGGAAGAAGGATCTCATGCAAAGCTTCATAGAACTGTGTGAACACGTCACAGATAGCATAAAGGGCGTGGTTGCATGTCGTGGTCATCCACTCTGATTTCTGGGACAGAAAATGAAAAGTTTTTTGTTTTATGGGGATTTTCCATGATGACAAAACTTTGCTTCTATGTGGCTGGTCAGCAAGAGACAGCTCTGAGGAGAGAAGAACTCAGAACTAAAGCCTCACAACCACAGATGTCTTGTCAGAAGCCCTTAGTTGACCACATGAACACTGGTCAGAAAACTGCACATGTTCACAACAGAGGGAGAACATTCTCCTTGAAAATAATCAGATGGACACACACACAGGTCACTGGACACTGTGGCAAGTTTCATTCATGCCACAGAATTTGAAGGAATACAGAATGTGTCTAGTTAAGTCTGGGACAGTATGGGGTGGCAATATGTGGTGTCAGTAGAAACTGCTGTCTCAGATGTGCAAGTTCTTAAAAAGACTAACTCTAGGGAATGTTTGCTTTTTGGGTTTTCTTTTTGTTTTACCTCCGTTTGTTGCTCAGGGAGTTTCATATTATCAAAAATCCGAAACACAATTCTAAACAGGTCCTGCCACCAGTGCTTTTCAAAAGTATGGCCGTAACTCTTCATGATTTCAAACATCACTGTTAAGCCTCTACAAACAAACCCAAACAAGCATAGGAACAGATGTTAAAATATGTTCCTGTGATATCTTCACTGAATTAATTAAAAGAAAAGAAAAAATGAAAACAATAAAAGCTTTATTACCTTGTACGAACATCTAACTTGCACCGATTGATGATACAAGAAAGTTCAAACAAAATAGGAAACCATCCTCTGACCCATACTCTGTCCCCAGGAGCCACATTCATGTCATCACTTGTGTATTCTCTTAATACCTTGAAGATCAGCAGGAAAAAAAAATTTAAAGAAAAAATCATCTCAAAAATCATTGTATGTGACAAATTTAGATACAACCAGTGGTACAGACAAACTTGGAAAGTTGGCTTAGTTCCTACTATAACACTCCAATTCTGCAAAATATAAGTATAGCTCTGAGATGTAACTATTTGCAAAAATACTAGAAAATAATCTATGGAAATAAATACTTCAATTTGTTTTTGTTTCAGTCCAGGTAAAGGCCTTACAAGTTGCTGAGGTTTGGAATTCTTAGAAAGCAACTTTAACAGTGACAGACAACTGTTACAGCAATACATGTAACAAGGAAATCTAAAATTGGCAGAAACCAGTTCAGTACACTGAATGCAGCATGCTCTAGGGATGCAACTGCAGTGTAACTCCAGGCACTCCTCAGCCAGTGATAATTGCATTCAGTATTCACACAAGAGACTGATGGAGAAGAATACACATTTGTAACCAACTGAACTAGACATAACTAGGACGACAGATATGGGATCACTGCTTGCTAAGTCATCTTAACACCACAAAAACAAAGAAAGAAAGACTACTTAATTCAGTTATTTCCCATTTGGACTTACAAGACTTAACATTACTTAACTAGCTCTAGTTTACTCCTCACATAATACCAAAATTTCTCCTAATTGAATGATTAGGATTAATCATTCAATTAAAAGAGCTTTTTAATTAACAGAGCTTTCATATTCAAACTTCAATTGGAAGTGTTTGAACACAAACACTTGCAATTGAAGTTCGAGTATGAAAGCTCTTTCTTAGTAGGTTAATCTCCATTTAACAGTAGAAGAGAGTATGAAAATGCAGCAGGGGTAATAATTCAAATATACCTGTGGTCTTTCTGAGACGTATTTTGCACAGTAGCGAATAAGCCTGATGGCTTCCATGCTGGTGTCTGGGAAGGCAACATTACAGGCAAACTCAGAGAGGCATTTTACTGCATCCTGAAATGAGTCAATTGCTGCTGGAAAATGCTGCTGGAAAATATTTGCTGTGAAGAACAAACAAATACATTTTTAAAATTTAGTGATATTAAAATCATAGATAAACTGCATCAATCTAGACATGTCACCCATGGCATACTGCTATGGAACAGACAAACACAAAAGGACCAGATCTTCTACATTAAAAGTGGTTCTTTGCCCTCTCTTGCATCCTTCCCTGTCCCACCTCACCAACCACACTGCCAAGTTCTACAGCAGAATATCTGTATCTAGTTTGTCCTGTCCACAGCATTCAGGAGACTTAAAGGGTGTGACCCAGCTGCAGAGTTTAAACAGTCTGGCTGCAAGGTCGTGTGTTTACTTGCCTGGAAATACAAAAGCCTTATTCTGATGAGCCTTTAGAAGCAGACTCACAGCAGCCAGGTTAATTTGGGTGCGTGCATCTGTCAAGCATTACTTACTAACTATGTGTGCTGTAGTCTGAAAGGCCAGCTCTACGATATTCCCATCGTGGTCTGACGCTGCTTGGTGAAAGACAGCAAAGATATTTTTCCAGCCTGAACGAATGTTACCGGCTTGGGAGTTCACCATCTGAGCAATGCAGCGGATCACCATGTCTCGAATAGTCGGAGATCTTAAAAAAAAAGAGAAAGGAAAGCAAGACTGCTTTACACTGGCACGAAGTAACTCCCCCACTTCCCTGTAGGTAACCATGACCCATACCAAGTGACATCCTTAAGTGGGACTAAAGCTAAAGCAGAAATTGCAGTGCCTCGCACCTGTTTTTCTTCATAATATGCTCAAAAGGCCTTAGGAAGTCTTTCTGGAAGCGGAAGTTGGCTAACTCTCCCTTCTCAAGAAATTTCATTGACAGCTGCCTTAATGAGTCTACAGCAAAGATGGCAACATCTTCGTTAGGGTTACACCCAACCTAGAAGAAAAGCATATTTTCAAACATTTATCAGTTAATGTGTAATTTATATGACAAATTCGTCACTCAACTTCCATCTCAGCCCACTAAACACTGCTAGCACACTCTAGTGTTCTGATACTAGGGAAAGAAGGGGTTCTTGTTGAAGGGGGCTTTCTGTCATTTCATCCATCTAAACAGACCCATGGATTTTGAATGCATCAAGCAGAAATGTAATAGCCAGCTAGATGCTAAAATTAAAATACAGTACAATGCAATTAAATAAATGGAATCTTAGGTTAAAAAAATCCCATCCTAACATGATTCAATTTCCTAAGCAAAACAATTGCTGTTCAAGGATCACCTGTGTACATTTTAGAGGAAAACTAACTTAGCATTTTATCCAAGGAAAAGACAAAGAAAAATTACAAAAATACCAAATCATATAATGAAGATTATATAATTAAAGATCATTCCTATAAACATTTCTTTTTGTACACTTTAGATTTTTAAGTAGGTGTTTCTTTTTGGTTCCTTGAATGGAATTTTTTTCAATATCAGAGTTTAAGCCACCAACAACACAGAAGGGAAAAGATGACTAAAGAAGTCCCACTATTTATGCACCTTGTGTACGTTGATTTTAGAAGTACCTTATTGAAGTGATCCCCAATCACATGCCAAATCCTCGACCACTGCAGCCTGATGCGGTTCATGTTGTAGTAGGAGATCTCCACGATCTTCTGCAGGCTGAACATGCGCGGGTGGTGCGGGGACGCCAGCTCGTCCATGGACACAGCACACAGCCACCGCACAAAGTCAACTGCACGGGAGAAGGCTGCTGTGAGCCAGGCTGCTCCCGGCCCAGGGGCCCTGCAACCCCCCATACGTACCTATGGCATTCCCGTCCAGCCTCGTGGAGCCCGTGAATATCCTACAACAAACACAGGAGTTGGAGCTGCAGCTGCGCATCCGCAAGAACCAATTACAGCTCAGTGCTGCAGCAAAAGGCCAGCACATCTGGGGGTACTGCACAGTTCTCCAAGCCATGAACTCTGCACCTCTTCTATTCTTGCTCCTTGGCAGCAGTATATGCATCTTTCCTTAGTCTAAGCATCCTCTTTCCTGCACCAAGTCACAGCCTACCATGCTCCTGCCCCACTGCAGGAACAGGCAAAGGTTCACAAGTTTACCCAGGCCAAGTTGTGCTGGAACACTCGATTGGATGACAGCACATTAAATTTCAGGGGGACAATAAACAGACAGAAAGCTTTGCTACAAGACTTTACTGGTTATCAGCCACCTTTGATCTTTATATCCTCTGAGAATATGATCAGCTGTGGCTGTCAAAAGAGACAGGAGAAATACTATGGATGCACTGTTGTCCCTTCTTCCCCTTCAGCTGTTCAGTCCTGAGAGGAGTTCAGACTGCTGATAGAGGTCCCTATAGAACACTGATAAAGTGAAGAACATTCCCAAATGGCCTGGCCTTTGATGTGGTAACAGGGCCTTTTATAGTTAGGATAAACACTGCAAGTCTGAATATACAATTGTGCAGGCTTGCACATTGCATCAGTAGTTACTAAGAACTCCCATTCCAACACACAGTTTAGGACAGAAGCACATCTTTAGACTATTTCAGAAGGGCAGGTGACAAAGACGATGATTTGGGTAAGAGTGCAGAGGTTACATTCTCAGTACCTGTCCACTGCTACCACCACACTCTGTGAGCTGGTCTCCCCCACAGACTCCTGGATGCTCGCCATGTGCCGTTTGTCAGCCCCACTCCCAACGAGGTTCCCTGCCACAAATCCATTAAAAACAGTATTTGCCATCAGGAAACAATCACTTTATATTAACTCCAACAGCAAACAAGTAAACAAAGAGAACTGACTACTGCTTCTAGCTACCATGTAATTTATGTGGAGCAGATAATGCCTGTGCTAGATCTGTGCCAGATTATTCCACAGATAAACATCATATTTATTAGGTTAAGATGATACAATATTGTTAATTAAATTTGGAACAGAGAAAATACCATTTTAAAACATGAATTCTAAGTTAGCTACAAATAGTTAACGCTGAACACAGTTCCGTATTCATTGTAATCATCATTACAGCATTCACTCCAAAGTTTTTGAAAAATAAATTGTTTCTTTAGTGGTTTTGCAAAGATTAAGGCAACTTGCCTTGTCCCTCTAATTTTAGACAAAAGTCTAAGATTTGTTTCTTGTACACACTGCAGAAACAATAGGAACTGGAACAGCAAGCCCAACATGTAAAGATAAGAAATTCCTTTGAAAAACCAATTGTCAGCTACTGAAACATCTATTAATTCCTAAAAATAAACAGCTCTTTTTTCTATTAATTAATGTTTTAACAAAAGCATGACTTCGTACAGCAAAACAGTTGTGACAACATACTCCAACAAACAAATGTGGAGTAGTTATTAAATAGCTTAACCAATTCCAAAATTACAACAGATTTGGTAATTATAAACACATATTGGAATACAGTTTCATTAATTCAACACAGCTTCCCCTGGAAGCAAGTAAGTATATTTGAGTATATTATAACATTGAGAAGTCTTTAACATCCTTACTCCACTTGTATGTGCATCTTTGTGAAGTTCAGGATTAATAATCTTACCTAATCCCAGGCTCATCAACTCTTCTCCTGCAGAGGCATAGCCCTTAATGCTGCCTTCCCTCTCACGCCCAGACCCAGACAGATACCGAGTTTTCACTCCAGTTCCTATGAGCTGTGCCAGTTCCAGCTGGCTAATACATTTCAAGATCTAAAACCAAAAGGAATTTAACACTGTATTTCTGCACACTATCATCTTTTTATTCTTAACATATATTTGTACTTAATATTTATGACCTTCCCAGGTTCTCCAACCATTCAAACAACTTTGGCCATTATAACAGGTTTGATGGAGCTAAAACATTACTAATAAAACTGAAAATTAAGTTGATTTCATTCAATATTATCAGCCACCATGAATCATTCCAATATAAGAACAAAATAAACAGTGCTCCAAATTCTAACCTGGATCTCTAACTACTGAAGGATACCTTTTCATTACTTTTTACACCATCAGCTTTCAAGACTATAAAGATCAGACTGGAGCTGATCTTGTAGAGACTTCATTGCCCTAGAGAGATGAAGACTGAAACACTGCAGCTCTCACCACCTGAGTAACAACGTTCCAACCGAGACAGTTTAAATGCCAGTGCTGTGCTTGCCTCCTCCCTCCTCTCCACAGCCACATCCCTTGGCTGGCACAAGCACCCAGGAAAGTGTGCAGTGAGCCAGGTCTGAGGCATCTGTCAGCTCGAGCACATTTTGGCTCATATCATGTAGTCCAAGACTAGAGCCAGAGAACGTAATGCAGCACAAATGCTCCTTTTAGCAACAGCACAGATTTAGAGCTGATAAAATTGCTCCTGGAAAACAGGCTTTAAGAAAATGCATATAATCGTGATAGCTCATCTTTACCAATCATCCACCAAAGTATTTTAGCCCGTTTTTCATGTGCTTATGGTATAAATGTTGTCAAACATTGCACAGACAAGTCTGGACCTGTGAGCTAGAATATTTTTGTTTCCATGAATAAGAATACAATAGTTTATATGAGCAATTTTCTGAAGCCAAATGAGACTTTTTATATCATTTAAATTCTATATCAAATGCAGCCATAAAAACTACAATATTGTCACACAGTTTCCAGAGGGTCTTAAAAAAAATGCAGTGCATTATTTTTATCTACGTATTAGAAAAAAAAACAAAAACAAAACAAAAACTTAACAATATAATGCACTTCCTTCATATTTTTGAGCAAGTTCTGGGAGCTGATAGTAGAAGAAAAAAACACATTCACTATTTAATAAGGATTTACCTCATGCCAAGAATTGCCAAGATAGTTGCCATCTGTGTGAGCAACTGTAATGAGTGTCTTAATGGTATCGATGTTCTTCTGTTTCATTTCTGTAATGCTGGAACTGGCAGTCAACAAGGAGAAACGAGCAAGAGCCTGTACATAAGCGTCTCGTTCAAGCTACAGGACAGAGAAACAAGCATGAAAATCAAGTCCCCAAAGAACCAGAGAAAGCAACTTGCCTACAAATTTTCCCTCTAAGGATATCTGGCACTGTAAGAGCACTTTCCAGCTAAATGAGAGTAGGATGCCAGCAAATGCTCTTAATGGAAGATTCAGCAAGAAAAGCAGAGTTGAAGAAATGCTTGATTACATCAAGAAAGCAGATGAGACACTTCATCTTCTATGTATAAGCTGTTTGTAATTCTTCACCTGCCTCCCAGAGCCCACATGGCCCTCAGTGAGTCCCAGGCTCAGTGTGGCACCCACCTGCATTCCAAAGATACAGGCTATCCTAATGGCACAGCGTATTCCTTCCAAACACAGGGATGCAACTTCTGGGTCATCACAGTTCTGCAAGCCAACACTGTAAGCTGCCAGCAGCGGAGTCCACACAAGCTAAACAGAGGAAAAAACTAAATTCAGAGGCCGCTTACAGCTTTAGCCCAAAATACTGGTTACTGAAGCCAAATATATCCAAAGAGTCCACCTGTTTCATTAGCAAATCTTCAGGGTAATTTTCCACCTTTCTTGCCATGCTTTAAACTCTTCATAACAAAGACACAGTGAGAACCTGACACTCACTTTGAACATAGGTCTGACATGATCCAGGTGAGTGGCACTGGTGAAAGGTGCCTTTGCATGGCTCACTGCCTCCATGAGGGCTTTGGCTGTCTTTGCCATTTGCTCCATCTCCAAGTTGTACAACAACCTCCGCTGCTTCTCGTTAGCTACACCTAAGGAAACAGCACACAGAGACATTGCTTGCTTTTCTTACAAGAGCATATTCCTTCTCTTCACACTAACCATCACAAAATGTTAAATAAAGGTATTGCAAATAAAATCTGAAGATAGAAGTCTTGCAAAATCTTGGAAGTCAGGAGGCTGCCCCAGGCTGCAAGCAAAGAAGTCCAGCACTAAAAACCACACCCAAACTTAAGACTTTATTCTGTACAAAATAACCAATTCAGCTCTTTAGTATACAACACACACTGTTACCTAATTGCTCCAAGTCAGAGATGCATACTCTATTAATAAAGTCATTCTGCCTGTAAAAGTGGATGGAAAATCCTGTGTTTTCTTAGGCTCACATCCCCAAAACAAAAGCCCTCACCACCATGATAAATAAATTAATAACTTAGTGCTTCTTTATCCTTATACTACAGGGTGCAACTTCAAATTTCAAGCAAATTAATTTTGTTCCTATTTTGATTGACAAAACCTGTAAACAGCATAAAAACACTGGGAAAACCACTATGCTGAAATTCAGAATTCCCTAATTTGAATTAAATTAGTACCAGCTATTCTGAATAAAAGTAGGGTACAGCTGCATGCTACACAAAGAAGCCCCTTATTTGGTCTGGATAAGGAGAGGGGTCTATAGATTATGACAAAATCTCTAATCTCTCTGGTTTTCAAACACTATCACATGGACTGTGACACCTCCCAGACACTGAATTATGGAGAGAGAAAAAAAAACAGCCCAAAGCAAGCCCTCGCTCGTTGCCTAGCACATAAAAACAACTTAATTAAAAAGTAAGTTCCCCCTCGAATTATTCCTCACACTTGTGTTTCAAGACCCCAAGAAACACGGTTTCTAGTGCTGCTCTGCAGTGGTGCCAGAGGCACCTACACAGCTGCTCCCACCACAGAAGGCAGTGTTAAGTTGTAACTGAGCCACTTTTGTTCCATACACCTCTAGCAACCATTCCAAATGTACTTTATGTATTGCCCCAAGGCATTTTCACAAGGACTCTGCACACCACTGTACCATCCCTTAGTTCCTGCCACAGTTCAAGAGCACTGTGGTCTTCCCAGTTTCTAGTCCCTTCTTACTTGGTTTACTACACTTGGTTGTAATTGCATATTCTTTTGTCTCTTTCATCGCAATTTTCTTTCCTTCTATTTCTTCATAGATTGTGGATAAATACTCTTCTGGCAGGTCTTTACTGTCATTGATTCCTCGATTCATTTTAATGTACTGCTCCTTTGTCATTTTATTTTTTACCTGTAAGAAGGAATAAGTTGGATATCAGATTTTGAATGCAAGATCCAGGGATGTTTGGACCTCTGTAAGTTTGGATTTTTAAAATTTCTACCTGTGGACTGTGCAAGTCTGTAGTCAGCATTATAATGGAGTATGCCAAAACATAGGCAGTGTCTGCACTAGCAAATAGTGTTTGCCTGAGGGAGGAAAAAACAAAACAGGTTTATGGACTCTCAATTCCTCAATCCATTAGCTCTAGTTCCATATGCAATAAAAATACCCAGAAGTGCTATGGATTCAACCAAAGAGTCAACAAAGACTGAACCATCAGAAATGCATCAAACCCTGAGCAGTTTAAAACACAAATAAAAAGGAAGGGGCCGGGGTGGGGGGAATGCATCACCTTTGCAATATTGAAAAGTGGACTGAGATTTTCAAGTACATTCCCTACCGATTACCCAAAGAACAATAATGTATAATCTTAAAAAAGTTAAATGACAGCTTATTTTTATTTTTTACCCAGAGTCTCATAAAGATTGATGCAAAACCAACCCACTGATACACCAGCTGGACTAAGGAAAGAGAACTAATTAAGCCCGACTCAACTTCAGTGTTTCTTGCACTAGGAACAATAGCAACTTTGCCTATTTGGTATCAAATAACATACACACATTTTGTTGCACATCTAACAGGCAAGAAAAAGCACTGTAACATGCTATTAGTTGCCATGATTTTTTTAAATTCTAGCCATTTCTACTGCTTAATACAGCTTTTTATACTTGACTGATCTACATGTGTGTAAAATTGTCTCTGTATTAGCTGTTGGATTTTAACATACTTAGGGCTTCCCTTTTCCAGTAATTCCTTTTAGCAAGTACTTGGGATTTAAGGAAATGACAGCATCAGTATCCTTCCTATCCAATACCAGCAGCAAGATCTCCTCCTCACACAAGCCCGCCAAAGTTCCTGGTATGAGCCGAATCAACCCCCTGCCCCTAAGGGCCACACAACAGTACAGCCAGGGAATGTTCCTTGGGCACTGATCTGATAGAAAGGGTTTCAATTACCGTTGGTTGCATTCAATATATCTAGCAGCAAACTTCTCCATTAATCTATCAATCTTCTGGGCTTCACCTGGCAGACGAAAACCTTCCAGGAATATACGCAGAGCAGAGACAAAGTCTTTTCCACAGAAATCAAGTTGGTCTACGTAGGCATACATCACTTCCTTGTTAAACTTGCTGCTTTCCCCAAGAAATTCCCCTACTTGAGTCTAAAAAACACAAGAGACAGTTATTACTGTGCAATCGGGTTTCTGTGCCAAGAGTTGCACAGCTGTCAGCCCTGTAAAGCTGACCCGCCGCCACGTGGGCAGAGCAGCCGAGGGAGGGACGGGGGCCCCAGATACGCCCCTCAGTCTGCATCTTCCTGCCTCCCTCTCTGCCAAAGGCAAGATCTGCACGACTGCAGAGCCACGGAAAGCTGACCTGGGCCCAGCTGCACACGCAGCTTGGCCACTGCAGCACATGATCCTCCCGTGCTGGCGAGGGACTGCCAGCAACTGACACTGCTCGGTCTCCCTGCAGCCTCCAGGGACAGGCAAAATGCACATTCCATTGATGGGGAACCATAACACAGGACCTTACTGAGAAGCCTGGGACAGCAAGCAAACAGCAGGCACTGCAGCATTAGGTATGTCCACGAGGAGCCTTGCACGTTCATTTCTCTAAGACATGAACTCCAGAGCAGGGGCACACAGATACCGGGGACAGGGCCAAAGGTACAGGGGCAAGGGTATTAATTGTGCTGCACACAATCTTACAGAGCACAGGCGTTCCTCTTGGTGCAAGAATTGTGCCAGGTCCTCTGTTGTAGTGCCAAGCATTCCCTGCTCCTGTAGATACTGTATTCCTCTCTTTGGCTTTTTATTAAACCTATTCAGACAAAAACATGGGAAAATTGACATACAATTAAAAATATCACAGCCTATAAAATTTGAGGTTTACAGAGTCCTCATAAATCAAAGATTCTGTGCTGTAGCTCCAAGTTTTTTCTTTCTAGTTAGAAAAAGTTAAAGAATGTGCAACAAATCTATTACCTGTATCACACATTAGGCTCCACCTCACAAGATAAAGTGAGTTGCTGATAACCTTAGAAGTTATTGCTGAAAAATTCCAAAACTCACCTTTTTGAACATGAAAAATGTGAAACTTTACATGAAATGTTAAAAATGTTGTTGTTCAAGACCTTTTTCTAGCATTTACAGACATGCAGACCTTCAAATTAATGAAGAAGAAATAAAGCATAGCTGCAGAATGATTTAATTCTTCAAACTCTATTTCAATAAAGGACAACAAATCATGTAAGACCTCCAAGACAACTGTGTCCCTCAAACAAGTTTCTTGCTAGACATACACACTCTTGTAGAGCTGAGCCACCAAAAAGGAAAGCTGTGAAAACCCCTCCCACTCCACCCAGTATTTTATGAAATTCCTCTTAACTATAACAGGCTGCAGCATTGGTTTTTCACAACAGCAGGCAACAGTCTTCAGCATTAACATTAATTTGTAAGTGTCCCTACAGGTGTGACTATGAGACCATAAGCAACAACACATGTTATTTAAAGTGAACTTTAGTTTTCCTGTCATACTAGGCTTACAGTTCTATCCCATGTTCAATTATTTCCTTTTGTTGCTTGATGACTTCAAATTGCTCTGGATCATCTGGGACAGCAGTCTGGGTACCAACACTTCCCACTCCTGACGATACAGTGGAGTCCAAGGAACTGACACTGCTCCGTCTCCCTCCAGTGTCCAGGCATTTCCCTTCAGCCATTTCCTGTTCAGATGGTTTATATGAACCTATTTACAAACAAGGTGAGATTTAACTTATCCTTGTTCAGTCAACAGATTTTAGTTGCAGAACTTTTAAGCAGAAATCTGTAAGTTAATAGTCTTATTTTACCATCTATACTTTTTGGCAGTCTGCTCTACACTACATGAAGATGCTGTATTGATGAATTCTAAAATAATCCAACGAAAGGCAGAAAAGCAGCAGCATCTATGGAGAAATTCCAGTACTTCAACTTAGTAACTGTAAGACTGGTCCCATGTCTTGTTCTACATCAGCCTTTATAGCAGACAAGGGCCTGGCTAAAGCTCATCAACAGAACCTGGTTATTCAAAACAGACACTTGGAGAATCAGTTACTACACCAGCACTAACAGCTGTTTGCAAAATACCTCACTTGTGTAAACGAATTGTTAAGGTACAAACCTGGCACCCACACTTCTATATAGCTTCTAAACAGTGAACAAACACAAGAATGAACTGATTAAATTAATCAGTCTCTCCATACAGAAGCAATCTTACCCAAGCTAGTCTGATGATTGGGGTTCACATAAAGGTCTTTGCTCCATTCTACCATACATTTTAAAATAGAAACCAAACATTCAAGTCCTTTTTTCCTCAGGCTTAGTTCCTAAAACATAAAGAAGAAGAATAAAATAAAAAAAGAAAAATCAAACCAACAAACTACTCAGTACAGTCTCTACAACAGTCTTCCTCTAAAGACTGGAAAAGTATAATCTTAAAAATAAAATGCTTATGGTGGAGATATGGCATAAAGTCTGTGCAAAGCAAACCCCAGAGACTTTACCACTGGTTATGCACTTCAGAAATAAAGTAATTTAACTGAGGCAGAGGAAGGCTCATTTGGTCCTCTCTCCCTTGCCAGTCAAACTAAAGAGACAAGAACCAGCCTGGTCACACAATGCAAACAGGCAGCAAAATCACCAAGTAACTAATGGCACTGCTTCAGTGTCCAATTGCAAATTATCAAACTAACAAAAAGTAAGTAACATCAGTAGGTTACTGACAACATGAACCTCTGGAAGTATCTGTAACAATGCAAAGATAGCACTGTTTATGAAACAACAGCACCTTATCTTCAAAGCTGTTTTCCTTACCTGTAAAGGTGTCATTCCCAACTCATGCCCACTTCGTCCCTGTGCGATTTTGGATAAATCATTTACAAGACGTTCAAATATATTAGCAGCATTTAAATCACAATCATAGTTAACATAAATATCCACTACACACTGGGCATCTGGAAAATAAAAGGAAATGGAAGTATTAGGATTCTGTGCAATAGAAATTTTAAAAGGAATCAGCCAGTTGGAGCAGGCACTGCAGATGAATCCAGACATTTAACTCAAGCACTCTAGGACCAAATTAAAATTTTCATACTTAAACATTATATGTGCCATTTCTTTTCAAAATAATTTTCATCTGCTGCCAGAAGAAGTGATTATTTTACACAGTGGAAATACCTGCACAAATTCTAGTTAAAGTCTGAATCACCATCCATTTGTGTTCAAAGGAACTTGAAGAAGTCTCTAGAATATTCAGGAAGATCTCTTTGAAGAACACCTGCAAAATAAATAAGATTAAAGACTTGATGATCTGAAACTTATTTGAACCACATAAAATGTACCGATTAATTTCTGTTCAGTAATTTTTCTTGAAGAGTAATATTTCGTGTACGTTAGAATTTGGATACAGTAGTAATATATTAGTTTAGCAAGCAAACCAAACTAAGACATTAAAATGGAAGCTCCAGCTGTCTTTTTACCTTGAGAACAGTATTTTGAGAACTAGAGTATATGTAATTTATAGATTAAAAGTCTCTCACCTCAATCTGCATTTTTAAATGGGTCTTAAAATTTGAAAGCAATGTGAGGAAGATGGCAAGAGAGAGCTCAAACACATCAGGAACAGAAGAGACTCCATTTTTAGATAATGCTACACAAAGATATTGCTTGATTGCATTGATGAACATTTCATGTGTCCTGAAAACCAGACCAGCATTCTGCAGCACAGAGAGAAGCAGCTGGAGAGACACAACCTTGGAACGCAATTCATGGGATCTAGAAAAAAATTCAACATTAAAGGGATTTCTATATTTTCTTAGTATATACTTGCATTCAACATTAGCAATGTAGCATTTCTTTAAACCAGGAAGAAATGACTGCTATTTTGATTCATTTAAATGCAAGGGGCAAGAGGGGTGGAAATCAGCCAAGTGAATTTTGAACTTTTACCATCCAAATTTGAAACTTTTTTCAGTAACATTAACACCTTAGACTAGCCTAATAAATGCAACTCAGTGCTTCTTAAGCACTTCCCCATTCTCCCACCAAAAGCTTCACAAATACTATAGTTGAGGCCACTCCAACTGGTAAGATTAATAAGCCTATTATACAAAACCAAAAATCTCAAGTATTGAATTTCTAATAATGTGAAGCTATTTTCAATCCTAGATTCATCCAGTTAACTAAACCAAGGGCCTGACAAGTGGATTTTGAACACCTGTTTAACTATACAGCAGCAACTTAACTGTCCCCAAAAGCTGCCAGGAGAGGACAGAACAATAAATGCAGCTACATTACTTGGGATCTGGTGGTCCTTCCCCCAGCGGCTTCATGGAGAGTTTGCACAATGACCTGAACACCAGGAAGGCATCCTTTTGTAGAACATGGGAAAATCTGGCAGCAGCTTGATGTCCAGATACATCCGTTTCCTTGAGAGTAAGAAACACAACACAGACCCTCAGTGAGACAGAGAAACAATTAGGAGATTCCACAGCTCCTCTGAGAATCAGCTACAGTTCAAACTAAACCTAAACAGGATTACAAGGGATCTGGATCTTTTTACACATGTTGACTGACTCTTTATCTCTGTCCCCACTCTGTAGGAAAATACAAATAATATAACCAATTTTAGGACAGGTATTTTCAACATATGCTTAAATTGCAGCTGCTGCTTCCTTTTTGAACCTGAGCAGGACACATACATTAGAGTTTCTGTCCCTTTCTTCCACCAAATCCCACTTTATTAGTTGTCACAATAAAAACATTTCTTCTTTTGTAGATGTATATTGGCATCCAGTGCAGCTATTTACCAGATTATCAGTGGAGGAAACAGACTGCCCATCATCTGGAATTCCATTTGTTTGTACATTCTCATTGCTAGAGCCAGAAAGAAGAGTATCTGCAGCCTCTAATGCAGGCAGAGCCTTGACAGGTTCTGTTACCTGCTTTTCTTCAGCCACTAAAGGGGAAAATGGATAGATGATTAAAATCATGCAAGAGTTTTCTATCCCATGACTTTGTGAAGCTCTACCACCGAGTGGCACAGAAGTAGCACTGGTAAACTAGAAAGTTTCTCTCAGCTATCAGCAAAAGAATATGCTGATATAATCAAAACCTGTTCTTGCTGCCTTAGTATGCGTTCTTGTCAAGATACTAACAAAAATTACTTCCATGCTTCTATAATCAATACATATAGAACTATTTTACTTTAGAATACTTTACTACCTTTCACAGCTGACTCCACCACATCTTCCAAGATGCCTTGAACCATTTCCTTTCCTCCACCAATTGTTTCCTCTAATGAAACACAGAGAGAATTTCTAATTTAGTATTTTTTCCAGGAAGATTAAAAGACATGACAAAGGCAGAAGCATAAAAATTTATAAGTTTTCTTCAGCATCTCTCATTGAAAGCAATTTGTGAGAAGACATTCAAAAATACTAATTGATGTTATTTATGTTGTTTGAATCAAAGCACCAATATTTTTAATGGAGTTATTTTGTCATTTTTATTTATCAACTGTTACAAACATTCCTAATTGGGATGCAGTATGTGCTGATGATATGGTCTTCATAATATGCACCATTTTTACCACAGGACTTCAATTACCCGAGACTGGTTCTGTCACATCCCACATACCATGACAACTCTCTTCCTCTCCTTCCTCTTTATCAACCTGTTCAAGTCAAATTCCATTACAATCCTCTATAATTTAAGTACACACGGTTTAACTGGAATTCTAGGGAGAACAGGAACCTTTCTGCAGCAGTCACAGTGTAGACACAATCCGAGGATGGCAGCACACTCTGAAAGCCTACTGAGGAGAGCCAAGGGAGCCAGTCACCCCACCACTGCTCCTCCAAGAGCACTTTTCAACAGGCTGCCTGTGAGTGAAAGCAACAGAGGCCGTGTGTTGTGCTCACCTGCTGGCCGCAGGGCAGGGGCCCGCTGCAGCTCCCCCGGGCCGGGCTCCCCCGGGCGGGGCTCCCCCGGGCCGGGCTCCCCCGGGCGGGGCTCCCCCGGGCGGGGCTCCCCCGGGCCGGGCTCCCCCGGGCCGCGCTCCCCGTTGGCCAGCACGCTGCTGGCAGTGCCAGCTCTGCCTCCCCAGGAGCTGCGCTGCCGCTGCCCCGGCCGTGGGGACCCCGCCACCGCGGGGGACTGCGGCTTCTGCGCCCGCTCTGCTTCTCTGGACTCCTGCAGCTTGGAAAACACAGAGAAAGGGTCATCTAAGTACAAGATACACAGAGGGAAATCCAACCCATGATGACTGATGTTCCTCTGTGAACTCACCTCTTAGCAAGAATCCGTGAAGTTACAATCACTTGCCCAATGAGATTAAAAAGATACACTTCAAGTTTATTTGAAAAGCATCATTTGTTTATCCAATGCCATTTGATGGAAGCTATGATGTGAAACCTTGTTATCAGCAGTGCATGTCATCTTTTATTTTCAATTCAGTCAGTATGTCTCACTGCACAATTTGACAGGTTTTCTTACATCACAAATCAACAGATATGCAACTACCATGACAGATTCATTAAAAACAATAGTAATAAAAAAGTTTTCAGTCATTTGTAAGCCTAAACATTTGAGATGAGAAAGAAGTAATAGCTACTTACAGCTTGATTTTCCATCCGTGTAAAAATTACATTTAACATCTGTGTAAGGGTAGCTTTGGCAGTTGTCTGGTTAATAAGATTTTTACTGGCCAGATAGATGTTGTAGCAGGTTCTAACAGTTTGAAGAATTGTTCCTTCATGAATTTCAATATATGGAGATGTTACTGCAGTGAGAAGAGCCTAGAAAAGTCCATAACATGGTAAAAATGAAACCTAAGCAAGTTGGCAGCAATGCTCCTCGTGGATGTCTTCCAGAATAATCACTGGGTTTGCTACAAAACACAGACATCTTTTTTTAAGGCTTTACAAGTAACAACATTTCAAATCAAAGAAAAGTTCAAAAAGACTTCCACATCTCTGCTCTTTCCTGTGCTGTTCTTAGTGAGTCTTATCAAAACTAAGGGAGATACTCCACCTCCAAAAAATTTACTATATTCCATAGCTTCATTTCCACACAAGAGCCAACTGGCCTACACTAATGTCAAGCTGGACTACTAGAAGGTTCACTAACTTCCAACCGCAGCTACAGCAGTACAAGAATATTTCAGAGCCAGAACACACACCACTGACGGACATTACCATACCTTGTTGAGAACAGACACTGGCAGCTGTCTGGAAAAATGGCCAGGGGAGCAGACAGCCTTGAGCAGTATTCCATGGCACTGCATCCCAATTCCAGGGCCTGCTATCAGGGCTGAAAGCAATTCCCTAGCCTGATGGAGGTGGGCACAGCGAGCCGCTAAGGGGAGCACCAAACTGTCTGAAAGATGGTTTATCCCAGAAAAGACAAACATTTTTAAAAGACTCCTTTACATTCTGCTTTCCCAACAGGAAGTACATTTTCCTCACCAGTTCTGCCCTGGTGACAGCCTCCCTGAATGCAGTGATACATGGGACAATGTAAGAAATGGAGCAAATGGGCCCTCTGTAACATTTTGCTTTTATTTTTTTTCAGTTACAAAATGAGAGAGAGAAAGCAAATTAATGTTGCACCAAAATAAATTGCATAAAATACCTTAATTATCTGCAGTTGTACTCCTTCATCTGTTTGAGGACCCTGAAAGCAATTGCAAATGGTTTCCACTATTCGGTCAATCAGTCGTTTCCCAGGAGCTCCGCTGTCTGGAGCATTGCCAGTGATGTGCCCATATGCAATGAGTTTCTAGATAAAAAGAATGCAGCTTAGATGACCATGTGCTGTTAAGAAAAACACAGTTCAGCACAGCATAAAAAGGTGTGCTTAGACAGCATACCTCACTTAATCAGTTTTAATGGGAAAATTTAACCCCATCTAAAGTCTGGCCAGCAAATAGTTTGACTGCTCACACAGGTGGACAAAAGAGATTTTATTATGACACAAAAGCATTTTCAACTCAGGCCATTTCTTTACACCATAACCAGAGAAAAAAATTTAGCACTAGTTTTTTCCAGAGTGTGACTTCCTCTGTCACATCAGCACCACAAGAAACCCCATGGTGCCACTCCTTGTGGAGCTCGACAGACAAAGCATCTTTACTGCCCAGTGTAAGGATCCCCCAGCCCCAGCAAAAGGGCTACAGCAGGGCAGCCACACTGCCCTGCACCCAGTGCCCGGCCAAGTGAGAGTCCGGGCACGGCTGCTCTCACCCCAGGCAGGGGCTGCTCTCACCCCAGGCAGGGGCTGCTCTCACCCCAGGCAGGGGCTGCTCTCACCCCAGGCAGGGGCTGCTCTCACCCCCGGGACAGAGGCTGCTCTCACCCCTGGGACAGGGGCTGCTCTCACCCTGGGGCTGCTCTCACCAGGGACAGGGGCTGCTCTCACCCCAGGCAGGGGCTGCTCCCACCCAGGGGCTGCTCTCACCCCAGGCAGGGGCTGCTCTCACCCCGGGACTGCTCTCACCCAGGGGCTGCTCTCACCCGGGACAGGGGCTGCTCTCACCCTGGGGCTGCTCTCACCCAGGGGCTGCTCTCACCAGGGACAGGGGCTGCTCTCACCCCAGGCAGGGGCTGCTCTCACCCTGGGGCTGCTCTCACCAGGGACAGGGGCTGCTCTCACCCCGGGACTGCTCTCACCCCTGGGGCTGCTCTCACCCCTGGGGCTGCTCTCACCCAGGGGCTGCTCTCACCAGGGACAGGGGCTGC
>QUSF01000169.1:227883-262280 GCA_003676055.1 Chloebia gouldiae | reverse complement strand
TCCGTGGGGTGACCGTGGTGTCCGGCCGGGTGTGCGGTGTCCGTGGGTGAGCCCGGAGTCCGGCCGGGTGTGCGGTGTCCGTGTGCCGTGGGGTGAGCCCGGAGTCCGGCCGGGTGTGCGGTGTCCGTGGGTGAGCCCGGAGTCCGGCCGGGTGTGCGGTGTCCGTGTGCCGTGGGGTGACCGTGGTGTCCGGCCGGGTGTGTGACGGCGGGCAGTGTGTGCGGGCAGAGTGAGCGCGCTGTGTCACCGCGCTGTGTGTGCGGGATGTGTGTGCGGGATGTGCAGCAGCTCAACACACTGTGAAGTGCAGGGGGGCAGAGGGCGAGGCGTGCGGGGTCTGCAGCGCACGGGGGTGAGATGTGGGAGCGGATGGCGGGTGAGGGTGAGAGAGATGCGTGTGAGGGGCTGCGTGAGAGGAGGGCGGGCGGCTGCGAGGATGCGCGGGACGAGGAGACGAGGCAGCCATCCTCGCCCCGCTCTCGCCCCGCCCCGCCGCCCTCCGCCGGCCCCCGGGGCCGGGCTCCGCCGCCTGCGCCCACCCCGTCCCCGCTTCCCCCTCCCCGCCGCCGGGACTTCCCCTCGCGCTCCGCCGGCGGTGCCGCGCCGCTACCCGGGCATGTCCCGCAGCCGGGCTTCGCCCAGCGCCCGGCTTCTGTAGCGGCCCCGCCCGGGGCGAGGCCGGGCCGCGGGGCCATGGGGGGCTCCTGAGCGAGCGGGAGCCGAGCCCGGCCGCGCCGCCGCCATGGAGCCGCCGCCCGGCGCCCCCGGCGCCGCCGAGCCCGCCGGCTGCCCCAAGGACAGCGAGCGCCAGCTGCGCCTCCGCCTCTGCGTGCTCAACGAGATCCTCAGCACCGAGCGCGACTACGTGGGGACCCTGCGCTTCCTGCAGTCGGTGAGTGGCTCCGCGGGGCCGGCAGCGCCCGGGGCGGCGGGGGCGGCGGGGCGCGGGTCCTGGAAGCGCCGCGGCTCCTGGAAGCGCCGCGGCTCCTGGAAGCGCCGCGGCTCCTGGAAGCGCCGCGGCTCCTGGAAGCGCCGCGGCTCCTGGAAGCGCCGCGGCTCCTGGAAGCGCCGCGGCTCCTGGAAGCGCCGCGCCCGCTCCGCGCCCGCTCCGCGCCGCCGGGAGGAGTTTGTGCCGGAGGGGCCCGGGGCCGCGCCAGGAGCGGACCCGGCGCGGGATCTGCCCTCACAATGCCTCGTCCCTTTGGTTGTTGTTGTTCTTCAGAAGTTGCTTTTACACTCACTTGGAAAATCTACCCTTACTGTCAGTTGTTTATAAATAAATATTGTACATATATCCTTGTTTAATGGTAAACATAAATTTGTGATTGTGCCGGGTGCGCCTGTGCATGTGGAAACAATTATACCTGCCTCTGAAATTATTCACGGGCTAGTTCAGAAGAAAAAATCCATCTGGACATTTCCATTTTCCTATGTAGGTTCTAAATGTGGAATGGAATTCATCTGTGTACCACCACACTCCTGCAAATAACTAGAAGAGCCTGTAGTGAAAGTTACTAGATAACAGATATATTAAAAAAAAAAAAAAGAAGAATAAACTAGTGATCACACAGAGATCAAGAATCAAAGGAAAGGAAGTCTCTGCAGATATTTCTAAAAGGTTGTTTCTAAAAGGGCAGGAATTCCTTCTGGTGTTTTTCTAGATAAAGACTAAACTCTGGTTTCATCTATAAAGTGCTTAGACACTGGGCCCCTTTTGACCTGTCCTTCTGGCAAGATTTTTCTTTGTTTGTTTTTTTTTAATCAGTTTGTCTTCAGTGTTTTTCAGATTCACCAAAGTGGCAAACTGTCTAGCATAAAAGATAAATGACAAGGATGTGGTTGCTTTATGAACTAGTCTCTACTTGAACCCTCATCTTCCCTCTCCAGTAATTGAACTCCGAGCCTTTAATTTGAGTTTTCCAACTGAAGTGCCAGTTAGCTTCATTTAGAACTGTGGTTCTGTCTCAGTTCAAGGAGGTTTTCTTCTAAGATGTAGGAGAGCCCCACCCTACAGACAAAACAAAACCAAAATCCCTCAGAAAACTCCTCTGTCCTGAGTACTGAATTTGAGATTTTGTTAGCTGCAGGCTAGACTGTAGATTCAAGCTACATATATTTTTCATTCCAGTTCTTACAGCTGAACGTACTCAGAGTGTTAGCTAAATGGGATTTTCATGTATTAAAAAAACAAAACAGGTCTTTAATTTATTTGTATTCGTTAACTTGGCAGTTTTCATTAGAGCAGTGGTGAGCAGTACGCCCTAGGTAATGGCAGGAGAAGATTCTGATGGAGAGCACTCGCTGAGGTCTTGGCTGGCACTGCTGGCAGAGCCCTTCTGAGGCACTTTGTCACCAGGTGTAGAGTGGCTGTAGTATTATTTGTGGTGCCGGTTCTGGAAGTGCAGCTCTACCCCACTACGGAACTTGTGTTTTAGTCATTGTGTTTGAGGAAGGCACTGAGGGATAGGATCTTTCTTATCTCTGGGCCTTAGTTTAGAGCAGCAGTCATACACAGGCTTAACTTCGTGCACATGTCAAATATTCATGTGCTGTCCTAAATAATGTCAGTTTCTTCTGTAATTGAGCTACATCTTGTGGACTGAATCTCTGTACAGCTGCTTTCTTACAGCTGAATGTTGTTAGCCCCAAGGAAAGGACAGTGAAGATCTGCTGCAGCATGTGAGGGTAAAAGGAAGAGTAGTGGGATGAAATTTTTAAAACTAAAATTTGGAGTGTGAAATATTTTCTGCATAAATTATGTGGATGGCCATAACTTAATCCTTCTAACAAGACAGCCCACAGGAAAGAAATCTGCCCCACCTCCTACATTGGACAACTGACACAATGTGCAAGGATAACATCATCTATATAATCACTGGGATTAGATGCAGTTATAGGCCAAAAGTTTTTCTTCAGGACACTGATGAAGATACTGCTGTAGCTGTGGGACTCTATTCTCAGCTGTGCTTGGCCTCACAAATGCAGTAGATCTTCATTGTCCTTTCCTTGGGGCTAACAACATTCAGCTGTAAGAAAGCAGTTGTAGAGAGATTCAGTTGTTTTTGGCTTGGTTGTTTTGTCCCCAGTGTGAGCTGTACTGAGGTGGTTTGTACTCCATACGATCCAGGCGTCATTTTGGCTGCGCTGAAAGACTGCACAGGAGAACTGCAGTGTTCCTGTCAAAAAGGAGATGAGACAGATGTGGGGTATGGGTTCCTTTGCCTAAGAAACTTCAATAGCTTGGGTTCAATAAAGGAAGGCTAAAGCTCATATCTTTTATCATCATAATGAATTTCCCCAAGTAGGCTGGGACAGCTGTGCTTATGTGAGGGAATCTGTGCTCTTGGTTAAATATTTGCTGTTGAAGCCCTAGTCCTCATTAAGTGTTCTCAATAAACAATGTTTTAAAAAGCAAACAGCTAAATTCTATAGGCTTATTCACAGCACTGAAGTTGCTTGCTAGCAGCAGCTTCCTGTGTTCCCTGGTAATGTACAAGAATCTCTTAAGTATTTAGAATCTTGTAAGCATTTAATATTATGCATTTGCAAATGAATCAAAATAACCTCAGTTTACATACAGTATTTTAATCTGTTTTAGGAGATGAACATGTGATCATGTTTAAGGAAAGGTTTCCTTTTTCTTTTCTTTTTCTATGCTTAGAAATGTTTTTCCACTAAGATGCAGGGGAAAATAGGTTCATTATTAGCATAAGGACTCAACCCTTATTTGCTTTACCTGAAAGATTGTGGTCCATATTTTGCTTTCATAAATTAATAAAGTGAGTATGTAAAGTTTAATATAAAGCATAATTAAAGTTATAATTAAATAATTAAAGTTATAGAACATGGAATTCTGTTTTCTAACAATAAAAATTGTGGTACTCACTTTTAAGAATATTTTATTATGAGTAGTGTACTCATTGAATGAAAATGCTACAGATGTTTATTTACTTAAGTAGTCTCTAGAATCTGTTATGTTTTATACCTAAAGTAATTTTGACAAATGGAGTTATATCTGCAAATTTAACGTGGACATCCCGTCATTTTTCACTTTGCATGTGATTTGGAGTAATTTTTTCCATTTTATTTTGGATGTGAGAGGGCATTCCTAGCCAGTTTAGCTCCTGCTTAGTTTCTGGTACTCCTGATGGTACTTGTGTTATATGTGTGTATATATATGTAATATATCTATTAATGTGTATTATCTATTTTAGTGCAGTGTATCGTAACCATGGACAGAATGAAGCCCAATAGCTTTACCCCATGGTTTGTTCCACATCTTACAAGATGAGATGATAGATTCCAAGGGATATAGCTGGTTTTTTTTAGACAGAGTCTGGATTTTATATTAAATTGTAATATAATGCAGATATTATACTATATGTATACCATTATTTCAATAGTCCTAGCTGTCCTAGACATTTCCTCAAAATAAGGCAGGAGAGGGGAAACTCACAGCTGATGACCTGAAGTTACTGATTTAGTTACAAATATACACATACAATACTGTGTCCTGTCTTTATTTGCCATTTGGTTAGGCTAATAAGACAGGTATTATTGCTATTTTTGGCATTATCCTTGAAGAAATGCTGTGTAACTCAGGAGTATTAATAGACAATACTGCAGTTATGCACCTGTGTTACTGCCTGCACTAGTAAAGGCTCATTACGCAGCCAAACTTTTTAAGCAGCAGGGAGAACTGCATGGAGCACATGGAAATGTACTGCTGCTAACATTATTAAAGAACTGCTGATCACAGAAGGAGCAAAGTGGAAAATTGTCAGAACCTAATGGAACTGTAGTAGAAGTTTCAGGAGTAAGATGAACTTCAAAGGCCTAAAGACAGATAATTCTGTTGTCTCTGGTGTGATCATAAAGCATTAGAATTTTCAGTCCCCAAGCTTTAAGAGTCAGTTAATCCTTTGGCCTCTTTTAACTCTGTAATGGATACAGAAATTTCTATATTTTCCTGTGTGATTTTGTAAATACTTCTTTTCTGTGTGATGGAATCGCACCAGGTGATAATTTGGTTGGGATGACCAGCTGGATAGGTGCCAGCATCTGTCTGGAGGCGTGCAGTCCTGTGCAGGAATGTGGGGCTGGAGGTGCAGTGTCTGCAGGGTGCAGCCCTCGGGCTTAGCCAGGCTCTGGTAGCTGTTCTTGCTTGGAGCGTCAGTTGGCACGGAGAAGTCATGCACAGTTTGTTGGGGAAGGAAGGGATGTGGTGTGTTTGACTGTTGCATGGTCATTCCACAAAAACCCAGGCAAATCTGACACTAAGGTTTCAGTAATTAAAGACAAGCTCTCAAGTAAGGAGACACAGGAGCCCTGAGCAATTTCAGACATACCCATTGACCATCAGTCTAAAAAGAGATGAAGTAGTGAGTGCATAGCAGTTAGCAGTCAGGTTTTTAAAGGGTTTTTTTACCATTTTGCGGATATAATAATGAATTACATGTGGAAGTGTTGGAGCAGTAGTTATCCAGTACACTGGATTGCAGCGGTAGGTATTTTGTTGCATCATTTTTTCCTCACATATTTATTTATTTCACCAAACATTCAGCTCAAACCTCCACATGCAGCTCCCACAGCTTACATAATTGCGAATATATAAAGCCAAATTGTTATCTACATTGAATATCTGTCTCTTTCATCTTTCCAGAGACAAACCACCACCTTGTAAATTTTAATGTCAGAATGACAGAATGTACTTTTAGCTTGAGCAATTGCAGTTTGTTCTGTGCAGGTGTGAAAACAGTAGGAAGGGTGAATTGTTTTTACCAGATAGGTATCAAACTGGATAAGTAATTGTACCAATACTATTTTTAGGTTTTAGTATCATGCATTCCTTTATCTTTGTATGAAAACTAGAAGTCCTCTTCAATCCTATCAATTGTATAAATGTTACATTAGGACATGTGCCAGCAGATAAATTAGCCCACATCCTACAGACTCAAAATATTTATGTTTTGCTGCTCTTTCTTGCTTGCTTTGTAGGTGTAATTGATCTGCCTCTGAGTTTTGCACTCCACCCATCTTGAAACATGATAAACATCACAGGCTTTGTTTGGTCTTTCCCCCCACCTCCTTCCCTTTCTATTTCACAATCTTGTTTGCATCCAAGATGAGGCTCTGCTAGAGCAGCAAACAGACCATTTGTCTCAGCTGTGAGCTGTGGTTTCCTGTCCTACCCTGTTCTCTGCCTGTTCACCCTCAGTAGGTACAGATAAACGCTGATTCTGGAGGATGAACCATATGGTTTGGGTAATGTTGCTCCTTTATTACAGACAGCTAAGAGAGCATTCAGGGGAGAGGAAGGAGATGGGAAAGGAAATTGTTTGGAAGTGATCTAAATTACCTTTGCTGATCTGTTATTTTGGGTCAGTTGGTCACCTACAGCCAGTTGTTAGAACTGCGGAGGATCAAGATGTTCTGTTTAGTTTTAAAGTCACGGAGCCACGGAGCTTTTTTTTTTTTTTTTTTTTTTTTTGTATGTCCAGTTCCTGATGTATAGAGATTGAGGAAGATCACAGATTCATTTTAAATGACATATTTGTAGCCCTTCTGGTTGTAAAGCACAAATTGAAGATAGAACATTTGCAAAGCAAAAATGCTTCTGAGTTTTTAGGGGCTTCTGTTTTGACTCTTGAATTTGGGTTTGGCAATTCCACTAGTAGAGTTCTCTATTTAGACCAAGTGTAGTGTAAAATCAGTGGCTAAAGGCTGAAATGCAAATAGATTAAAAGGTTCTTGTGCCCCAGATACAAAGAAAGAAAGTGAATGAAACAGTCTGGATGTAGAAAGATGAAGCAAAAGTGAGACACTAAAAAGCAAAACAAAGCAAAGAGAAAGCTCTGAAAATATTTATTCATCTGAGCCTGTGGTCTGGAGAGCCCAGTTTACAGCCATGGGTCTGAGATCAGGGCTGGAGGACCCAGAATACCCAGGTTCTCTCCTGCTCTGAGCTGTATGATCTTAGTGTGTTGCTTTGAAAATAGCGTGCTGAGCCTGTGCCTTTTGCAGTGAGGCTTTACAAATCAGCTACATAGGAGTACAGCAGCTTTTTATGTGAAAGAAGGTGTTTATTCTTTTTGCACTCTCACAGAATTTCCATGGTGAGAAAATATCAGTAAATCCCCTGTGTAGTTTCACCAGTTTACTGCCATACAGGTGAGAAACTAATTTCTCTTTGCTTCCCTTAACTCATTCCAGCTTGGTGTGCATCTGACCCTTTTTATCCTTTATCTCTTACCTGCTTTGGTCTTGTTCCATCCTTTGGAATGAGGTGTCTGACCTCATTCTGGCTCTGTGCATCGCTCCCTCCTCTTGGTTGCTGTGCTGTGATCAATCAGCCCTTTTGCTCTTTGTCCCTCCCTCTCATTTCAGGCATGCCAGTTGTTTGAACATGTGCCATGATCTCTGAGGGAAGAGGGAGTGCTTGGCTGCCCTGGGCTTTCCCAGAGGTTTTTGTTGCGAGTGCCTCTGCAACAAAACTCTCTTTCGATAGCACTGTGGGAGCTGAGGGAAGGGAGGGGCAAAGACCCTGGGCTCTGGCAGGAAAGGGCACAGAGATTAAAAATGAACCAAGCATCGCAGAGTGCAGATTATTAGAGTTGCTTGGTGCACAGCTGGATGCATGTTTGATTTTACAACATATTCAGCTGATATTTGCAGGAAGCAGACTGATACCCATTATGGGAAACTTGTTTGTCCCTAAATATAGGAAGCAAAAAAAGTTTAAAAGCGTTCATAATTTTCCACTCCCTAGGTCACACAGTATTTCTGCCATAGGCAGGAGTACTGGTTTGCAGGGGTGAGAAATGTAATTCTTCAATTTTACATTGTATCATAGAATCATGAAAAGTAACCTTGGGGAGAATCTTGACAAACCATCCCATCATATTCTAATATGGAAATATCTTCATTTCTGATGGTTTATCCTGGTGTTTTGATGTTAGTATTAGTCTGATGTCTCATGACTCATGGAGTAAATTTTGTGACCATTATTAACCTTTCATTTTGTACTTCTGGTTTTGCTGTGGTCATTTCTTGTGCCAACAGGTTAATTTGTTGGTTCCCAAATCACATTGCTTATCTAAATGAGGACACTTTTTTTTAACAAGTGCAGTTGTTTAGTCCTTAAAAATCTCTGTAGACTAGTCTTAATTTATTTGGCTCAGTAACACACTTTCAATTAAAAAAAAAAAAAAAAAAGAAGGAGCAAACAATCTGATGGGCAGAGTGCTGTTTATATATTCCCTGTGGATCTGTCACTTGTTAAGTTACCACCAGCTAAGGGATAGGACCAGCATTTCCAGAGCTCCTGCCTCAAGCTTATGTTAGGATCTGTTTGTATGTTTTGGGTGTGGAACTTGATGTGATCAGGCCAGGAGTCTGGCTTGCACCAGTCAGGCTGCTGGGTTGGTTGTGAACGGCAGCCTGCCTGCTGACACCAAACCCACATCCTTTCTGACACGTCCCAGGGTGTCAGAATGAGCAAATGCTGGTCCCGAGAGGCACACTGCTTGCCCCTTCCTGGAGAACACCTCTTCTGCAGAGAGGTTGCTCCAGTTCTTTGCACCAGTGTCACTGACTGCTGAGCTTGCCACCAAGGAGTGATGCTTATCTTTGGGATCTGAGCAATTTACCAAGAAACAGCTTTAAATCCACGAGTCTCATTTAACTGGATGTCTGCCAGGTGTTTATTCCCTTTGTACATGACAAAATGGGCTTAGATTAAAAAAAAGCCTAACAACATCATCCATACCCTCTTACACCTTCTTTTATCTGCAGTAAATCACATTAGTGGTAACACTTCTGTGTTGAAAGTTTTGCCTGCTCAAACTTCTGGCATCCTAGCATGGTTTGGGTAATTTGGAACAACGTGTCATGGGATGCATAAGGGAAATACTTGTCAGAAAAGGGGAAAACATAAAAGGTTGCACTCAGGGATTATTTGGATGGTGAGGAAGCTGACAATGAGAGGAGTTTCCTGATATTCAAAGTGTGTGTGTCACTGGTGGAGGGCCTTGCTTGGGTGGCAGACTCTTGATAAGAACTCACTAAAATGCAAATTCTTATCTTAGATAGGTGGGTGGGTTTCATCTACTTAGCAAAGTCTCTGGTCCCATGGGACTTTCTGTCTGATCTGGCAACTGCTTTGAATGCGTCACCTCACAGGGAGCCTTGGCTGCTAAACTCATCACTAGGTGGCTAAAGAAGCCCTTTCCATTTTGTGTGAAGGGGCAGGAAAGGAAGGCTGTGAAAGTTTTTAGGACTCTCAAACACGTTTCTTAAATAGCATCCATGTTGTTGTGGGAAAAATGGACAAGCTTAATGTAGGTATACATGAGTAGGCTGTGTGCTGTTTAATATGTAGGTCACAGGGGAGAAGGCACGGACGAAAAAGTTTATCTGTTTATCTGTTACTAGACCTGATCAGTGGTTAATGCCCTGTATTGTTAAGCAAGAGACTTGGGCTACAAATGCAGTAAACAAGACAGCACCCGGCTTTCCTCTTCGGCCCCGTGTGGGCTCGGGGCTCCGAGCAGGGCGGCTGCGTCCCCCCGGCCTCCTGGGAGCCGGCCCTGGCTGGCTCCGTGCCTGCAGTGGCTCGGGAGAATGCTCCACAGGCCCGGCCAGGGGTGCCAGAAACAGGCTCCCAGGCTGCTCCCAGAGCTGCCAGGCTCGGGCCAGGCTCGGGCACATGTCCTGGCCCCGGGGCTCCCCAAGGAGCCGTGGCCCACGTCCCACCCCAGGCTCGGATTCTGGTGGAGGGGAGCTCACACCCAGACCAGTGCTAGCTTCTCCTTGAGGGTGCTGGTGTGGATGGTGTTACTTCTGATGCTTTGTTATTATGTGAAAGTTCTAGGTGCCAGGTCAGGAATGTTAGAAATATGTTTTATCAGCCTTCCTTAGATTTTTGTCATTACTGACTCTTGCCATCATTACTTGGGATCTTTTATTTTGCTTAATCTGTGGAGGAAGAGGCAGAAAGGAAATACAGTTTCAATGACTGTCAGGTACTTCAGGACGGTGTGAAAAAGAACTGGATGTTAATTACCTAATTCAGTGTCAACATTGACAGTTATCAGCTGGGATACTGTTGACTGAAGGTACTTTGGTCCTTCCTATGAAGGGTGCTTGATAATTTTTTTTATTTGTTTCCTTTTTTATTGAAGAAAATGAAAGGCTTCAAATGATCATCACTGGACACTTGCATATAATTTTTTAGCTCATATCCCTCTGGGTGTTGGAAGTTCTGTCGTGTTACTGAAACTGTGCTCAGAAATCAGTTCAGATGGGAAGCAGCTGTTTGTGAGGAGAGGTTGTTGAAAAGACAATAAAGGCAGAACAGTGGGGGAAGTTTTCCAAAGAGAGCTGCAGAAGTGCATTTGCTTTGAACACTAGTTTGACAGAGGCATGATCCCTCA
Source organism: Chloebia gouldiae (assembly GCA_003676055.1). NCBI lineage: Eukaryota > Metazoa > Chordata > Aves > Passeriformes > Passeridae > Chloebia > Chloebia gouldiae. The sequence goes on along the minus strand of QUSF01000169.1, from coordinate 251,847 downwards.
ACAGGAAAATGAGAGATGCATATTGGGGAGACACTTTTCACAGAGTTTGTCTCCTTTGTTAGCTCTTAAAAATGTTCGTGGGAAACTACCACTGTTACAAATACATGTCCCATCCTCTGAGCTGGCACAAGCCATCTGTTCACAGGAGGAGAATGTGTTCTGAAAACTTGTCACTAAATAAGTAATGGTTTTCAGGCTATATGGACCAAAGACGGTGTTTTTGAGAGGTATAGTTGAAAAGTGAGATTTACCAATTAAGTTGTTAATACCAGAGAAAAGTACCATGGGAGTTTTTAACTTGGTTATTAAATGGTAGAGAGGATGTGAAATGCAGTGCACTGAGTGTTGCAGTACCTGTTTTGCTGGGCTTTTTTCTCAGTAGGCTTTCAATTTTGCCAGCACTGAACTCCAGGGGTTGTGCTGTATTCAGTCCTCTGGCTGTGACATTGCTTCCACATTCTTGCTTGCTACTGCCTTCCTTTCCAATGATTGCAAAGCCCTTGTGCAAGGACATCTTACTGTAGATGGCTTTTTTCACTTCTGTGCATCATCCTTCATCACTAAGAAGAAGCATTTGCCAGAATAACTGCACTTAGAAGTGAGGGAACAAGAGCAAAAAGCATTTAGAAACAAAATTTGACCAGTGAATTGAAAGTATAACCCAGGCTTTTGAACTCAATGCAGTTGGAAAGAGTACTAGTTTTAGATGAACAGGAGGAGTCAAAAAGAAGCACAGATCAATATTTCTCTACCAAAGTAATTACTTCAGTGGTTAGAATGGGTCACTAAGACATATGACATGCTTACAAAATCTTTTGCTATTCACTAGCTATGGTGGTTCTCTGAAAAAATTAGCTGTGGACAGTTCCTGTTGTTATAAATTAATGCTTATGCACAGTTTTTATTACTTTGCTTTGATTTTTGTTGTTGGTTTGGGTTGGGTTTTTTGTATGTTTGCTAAATGTGGCAGTTACTCAGTGAGCAAAACAGTCCCTGAAGAAATGTGTGTTTTCCTCTTTTTGACTGTTAAGCAAGCCTTTATTTCTCTAAGTGTGCTCAGTGTGATTTTTGTCAGTGTCCTCTAAGTGTGATTTTTGGCATGGTGAACAGATCAAGCTGATGAAACTTGCTTTATGGAGCTACCTGTTGGTGAAGGGTGCTGGAAGTTTTCTGCAGTTATACCAAATAGCAGATGAAAATCAAAAAAGAAGAAATATGTGAGGTGATACACTGTTTTGCATGATGTCTGGCAGAGTGATCTTTGGGGATTCTGCTGCCTCCACAGCTTCATCCAATGCATCATCTGCGGGGTGCAGAAGCCAGGAGGAGCTGGGAAAGCTCAGCCTGTTCTGGCGGATGCCTGTCACCCTGTAGTATCAGTACCTCCTGCTCGTAGAATGTGAACCATGAGCAGCAAGGTACCTCTGCTATTTCTACTGTGACCTCTGTTTTCTTCCCTATTGAAAAACAGCTAATATGCATCTTGATGTGAAATCAAGCTAGAAGGAACAGCCAGGCTCTTAATGGGCTTTGTCTGTTATGCTGTGCATGCGCTGTGTCATAAGAGATCCTTTTGCACAATACAGGTCGTCTTTCTTAAGCAGTTGCACAAGAAAAGCCACAATATTTGAAAAGTAAAGTATGAATCAAAATTTTTACAGCACACAACCGGAGGAACTGAAATTTGCAAACAGCAAGCAAGAATTAAATTGCAGTGGCAGCAGTTACCATGTTCAGGTGGTGTGTGGAGGCAAGGCTGCATGACATCAGTTCTCTTTTAGTGTGGCTCTGGGTGAGCTGCTGGGGCAGCATGGTATCAAAAACCAGCTCAATCTGGTGGAAGGAAACTTTTCAGACTGTTTCACTTAGAGAAGAAGAAAATTTTGTTGTGAAGTGCATTAAGAATAAAGATAGTGGTTCATGCAGCACTTTTTTTGGCTGCATCTTCTCAAAATAGAGCACCAGTATTCAGCAGATGGAGAAACTGAGGTTCAGAAAGGCAAAATGAGTTGTACAAAGGGCGCCAATGAAGTAACGAACAGAGCCTTGTCTCCATTTCTTACCTCCTTCAGGAGAAAAAGCTGAGCAAAAGGTGTCACATAAAATATGTGATTTTTTTTGTGAAAAAGTGCAACAAGAATGTTAATTCTTCAGTCTTCTGACATCCAGCTGATGACATCCCTGACAGTTAGTCCTCGACAGGGTCTTAGTTCAAGGAGGAGAGTTAGGCATAACCAGAGGCAGTCTCTGTGCACAGAGAAAGAATCCATGGGGATGGGAGGCATTAACATTTTCCCTTCTGGGAGTACCTCTGCTGGATGCAGGAGACTGTGCAGGGAGAGTCTTCCTGCCAAAGTGTTCCTGTGTGAACATAAGGTATAGAATGTAAGTCTTGGCCCTTCAGGAACTGCCAGCCAGCACTTTCCACATACGCTCAGGGAGTAGTAAAAATGTAAACAGAGAAGCTATGTTAGGTCTCAGAATTACTCAGTGGCAGTTGTCTGAACAGTTGTGCTCATGCTAAAATCTCAGCAAGTCCAAGTGCAAACACTTGGACATCTGGTTTCATGCCTAATCTGTTTCTGTGCTAGCTGCTGAAACAAACCCTTCTCAACACTATGCAGAAGTACTTTTTAAAGCAGTAAGTGCAAGCCTGAGTTCTGCAATCAAGCGCACATTTTGCACAAAGGGTGTAAAAGACAGAAATGAAGTGAAAATGTTGGTGGTTTGAATGTACTACTGTACAGGGATTTGAATGCCCCTGCATTCACTAGAAGAAAACAGTCTGGTCAAGTAAGGTAAAGCTATCTAATGCCAAGCTGAATCCAAGGTGACATTTTGAAAAAGTTGTTACAAAAGTTAATATATAGAACATTTCACTTATGTACCTTCTCTGCACTTCTTTTTCTTGGTGAGGAGCTGGAACTTCAGAGATGCCACAGAAAGGAAGTTTCTTCCTCTGTAATTTTCTGTCTTTGAGGTTCAGACTTGCAGTTTGAAGGTGAATTAAAGAAATATTTTAATCCTGAAATTCACCATAGAAACTTATCCTCTGGGACAAAAGCATTTCTTTTTGGTAGATTTCATACCCCTCTGCAGAATTCCAATCTTCTAAGGCTTCACCTCCTTCCTTTTCTTTCATTTTAAAGATACCTCTTCAGTCCACACTTGTTGGCTGTTGTCCTTAAAAATTCTCCTTATTTTCATATAAAAAGATTTTTGTTCACCAGTTCTGACTCTGAGAAGCCATGACTACTTTATTCAAACTAACCCAGTACCAAAATAAAAAAGCAGCCTGGTGCATCTCTGCAAAGCATGAGACTATTGAACCATTCATGTAAGAGATTGATGAGATTTTGAGCGAGTGGTGCATGGAGAGGTGGAATAATGCCCTCGTAGGAGCACTACTTGCCTTTTCTCATATGCCAGCTGATGTGTAGAAAACCAGGAGCTGCTGAGACACCTGGTCTGGTGGGTGCTGCAGCATGAGGTGGGGTTGCAGTGCTTTCCTCAGCTCTGTATCCCTGCACCACTACAGCATCCTCTTGCATCTCACAGCACAAATTCTCCACAATCTATTTCTGTCCTGCTTCACTCGAGCAGTTCATGAGGTGGGGAGTGAGAACCTTTGCACACGGGGAAGGAAAACAGAGCACGTAGTGTTTTCAGCTTCCTGCTGGAGCAGGGCACTGCCACTGTTGCATGGCTCAAAGGAGATGGGCGAGTAAAGGTCCAACAGGACTGGTTGATGCAGAACACAATACAGCATTAATATTGTGCACAATTTGAGATAATAATTTCAGTATTGGCCATTGCAAACAATTGGAAATGCTGATGTATGTGATATGCCATTATCCTGGAATCCATAGGTCAGTCACTTAGTTATCTTAGAGTGCAGTAGACCAAACCAGAAGATATTCCCACCAATTTCACTCTCCCTGCTTAGAGCTCTGTGTTTGCATGTTAAGGTGAGGTGACCGTGCCTGTTTGCCTGGCCCCACTGCTTGGAGGTGAAGTCCCATAGTATCAGTGGGTGTCTGGGTTTGTCTCCTCAGCTGCTACAGCTTTCTGTATAAATGCAAATTGAAGGCTACAGTGGTTTGTTTAAATGCTTAAATGTTGAGTTGTAGAGGGCAGTGTTTAAGCAACAGATGCAGTCTTGTCAGAAACAGAAGTCTAACCTTAAGGAGAGGAAGGAACAGAATAGAGGACAAAAATTGCTTCAGTCTTTTTTAAATCAGTATGCTAATGGGAGTCACAGTCCTTAGCCCAGATGCACATTAATTAAGAGTTTGTAGTTGATTGGGATATGGCAGCTGGAGTGGTTGAGAATTAGGCACTTACCTTGATTTTTAGAAACAAGAAATGTTAAATACAGATTATATTTGAGTGGCAGTTTCAAAGGAGGAAGAGAAACGTGCTGTCTTAGTCTGCTTCTGTTTTCTAGGCTTATGTTATTTTGTTGTATTTATTGTGTAAGCAAGTTTCAGCTGAGCTGGTAGAATTGGTCAGAAGGGTTGAGACTTTGGAATGAAGTGAAAGCAAATTTTGTATGTGTTTGGGGTTTTTTGGGGTATTTTTTTGCCTTTTTTTTGGTGTATGGGGAGTAGTTTGGGCTTGAGTGTCCTTTTTTGTTTAATGATACACCAGCTCTGGCACTAGTGACAGAAATTCTCAATTTTTCTATTGCTAAATCTTCTCATGTAGAGGTATATTTTCTGTCCGCTGTAATGTGCATTTAAGTGGAATGTGTCTAAGTTAACAACTTCTGTCTTCACTCATCTTTATGCAAATCTTTTTTTAAAGAGAAAGTTTTTCCCAGCAGTTTAAACATCAGGCAGTGACAGGAGCTAGATAGAAATCTCCCTGGCTGTTGTGTGTCTAGGTGCTATGATATTCAATTGTCAAACCTGAGTGTTTTTCTGGGGCAACCCTCCTGCCTTTAGAAGCTTTTGGGTAGGACACACAGTCCCAGACACTCAGCGTGATATCCTGGGGTGCCTCTCCAAAAGGGTGATCTGCTTTGGAGTACCTGGAGGAAAAAGCTTTGGTGCTTCATTATATGTAGATCTCCTTAGGAGCACTTCTGAAAAGGGCACTCGGTTCTTGGTGAGAACCTTGCTGGCTTCACCTTTTTCTAAATTCTTGGCATTCAGCTGCCTCATTTCCACTTGTCTTTGTCCTGGATAGTTTTCTTTTATTAAGAAGTGGCTTCCTCACTCCACTTCTTAGCAGTGCAGCTCCTGTAGACACTATTTCCCCTAGCACTCTTGCCTCCCAGCATGGTATTCCCACACTTTATAAATATGCTTGCAGTGGTGCCACAAGCTGTCCCTTCTTATTTATGGATAGAATTGCAAATTTCATCCAGATGGTGCTGTTTTTTAAAGTCTGCTTCTGAAATGTGTTTGCAAGATATGATCTGCCTGAGCATATGCCTGATCATCTGTTTTTGGGAGATCCCCTGTCAGGATTCCTGGGTTATTTTTGCTGTTTCAAAGTTGTGCTTCATTAAATGCCACAAGTCAGTGGAACGGGATCCTTTTGTTTGCCAGAGCAGCACAAGTAGTGTCTAAAATCTGCTTAAGACTTACATACTATTTTGTCAGAATTGTTTCTGAAAGAGTTAGTGCTATTTGAGCTTAATGAGAAAAAAAAGGTAGTATTTTATGATCTGTAGTAAATGACAGTTAATAATCCGAATAGTAGTAATTACTAGCTTTATATCAAGAGACATTTGACAGAAGTTCTAGCTGTACTAGGGGTTTGGGTTTCTCAGTGTCAGTGCATTTGATGGTGCTTGTACTCCCTGGCTGGGTCCAAGGTACCCACCTGCAGCTTGCACACAGTCCTTGATTAACTCTCATGGCGGATCGGCCTCTGCTCAGTATCCTTTGCCATGTAGTTCATTTGTTGGTCCATAACCAACAATTTTAACACACTCAGCTTTTTGTTCCTCTAGGTAGAAATCATGCTGGCAGATTAGCAAGGAGGAGCATGGGTGGCATTGTCATCTTCTGTGGAACGCCCAAAGTATGCCTGTCCAAGGGACACTGCTCTGGTTTGTCCATATATTTAAGTCCTTTAGTAGCTGGCTTTGAGTAACTAGTGACTGTGGGTGGAAAATGTAATGCAGATGGCTTTTGCTCTGAACTTTCAACTTTTGTCCTGACCCGTGGTTGCGGTATAAAAGAAGACTTGCAAACCAGAAATATTTTTATCATCACCTTCACAAATTCAGGGCCAACAGAACTTGGCAAAACCTGCCTTTGGGTGTTAGTGCCACCCTGCACAGAACATGTAGGACAGTGACCCAAAGACTCTTTGAGGCAAGCTGTAGCCACTGTTGACAGCTACTAAACAGACACATGCTTTGGTGTGTAGGATTGTTGAGGCAACTTGGCTTCTCTGTTTCAGTGGATATAAAACTCCAGCAGTGTTGGGTGCTTGGTAAAAGAGGCTGGAACTCTCTGCTGCAGGGTAATTGTTCAGTTGCTTTGCTTTGGTGTTGTAGCTTTTTGACAGTTGTTTCCATAACCTTCCCACCCAGAGCAATGCATGTATCTTCAGACAGCATTTTAATAAGAGTAGCCTTTGGAAGATGTTGTGACAGCAGAAACCATTAGTATTTGTGCACTACTCAGAGGGAGACACAGAAGAAAAAAGCGAAATGGGAAAGGAAACAGGAAAGAGAAAAATTGCCGGGTTGGAGGGGGAAGGGGAGAAGTGGCCAAGGAAAGGGAAATGAAGACAGAAAGACAGAGAAAGAACTGTTTCCCCATTTATGAGGAAAGGGAGCCTTCAAATCAGGATGACTGAATTCAGCTGTTCAGGCCACTTTATACCCATGAACTTGCAATTAAATGCGGAAGTGGCGAACAAAAGACCAGCTAAAAGAAGATATTGTTAAATAGGCAGCATTGGAGGATGTAGAGGGAAACTCAGAAAATGGACAGAGCCCAAGTCATGAATAAGCACTCAGTTTCCTGGGATTCTGCTGTGGGTGGGAGGATTGCTGGAGGTGCTGGAGGCCTCTGTCATTCAGAAGCACTGCAGTGGCACAGACCCTTTGTGCTTCTCCTCTGGTTGCTGACACAAAGAGAGGTTTTATTTAATTTCATGGTGCTGAGTCGACAGGCCTCTTTCTACTAAGCAAGGGGTTTATTCCCCAGGCCAAGCTCTCAGAGAGGCTCTGTGAACCTTGGTTGTTGTTTGGCTTGAAAGTATATTGTCTGCTGCTTGAATTTTTTTTGATCTTTTGCCTAGATAACCTCAACTGGTTCCTGTTTTGCTTTGGAAAATTACACATGCTTGATCAGTTTTTCCTGTATTATTTCACAGTATGGAGACATCCAAAAGGAGTAAGGAGTGTTAACTCATGGGCTGGCCAGATGGTTCTGAAGATTTTTGGTGCTTTTTTTTTTTTTTTTTTGGTTGGGGGAGGACGATGTAAGACAGAGTAAAATCTATCTTGACTACTCTCCTAATGTCTGTTCACACACATTTCTAGCAACCTATGCTGGTGAGAGGTAATCCCCACTTATTCCTGTGCTTCTTGTTTCTGGTCAGAAGGTAAACTAGTATAATCAAAACATCTTTGAAATGAGCTTTGAAAGCATTTTGGGATTCTTTTGTCTGGAAGATGGTGTGAGTGGGGGTGTAAGGTTCTTAGGAACCAGGAGCAAACAGTGATTTGACAGTTTAGGATAAAGCTGTCACCTTTATTCCCTTGCCATATATCTTTTGAGTAATGGAGTAGAAATAGATTTTCTTAATGTTTATGAAGGCCTTAGTGGAACACAAAGGATGCTACGTTGAATTCAATAATATCAGATCTACAAAAATTAATACTTTTGAGAACTGAAGGGGTGTTCTTGTGCCATAATCTGCCAAACTCACTAAAGTAGAGGAGATTTAACTTCAGTAAGGAGTCAACAGAAAAGGAATACATTCTTTAGGATCAAGCCTCATCCCATGAGTCTATGGCAAGCATCTGAAATGTTCATGTATTAAAGATGATTCTGTAAACTAGTTTTTGGGGTTTTTATTACTCTGAGGACTGAAGAAATGTTGAGATTGTAGGACATGATTTAAACTGAAGCATGTGTATTATTAGTAGGGACTAGAGAGTGTCTTAGTCCATAGAGAGTGAAAGTAGGTCATTCTGAGTCCTTTGTAGCATTTCAACTCCAACACCAGTTTGCCTCAGCATATGAAATCAGGCTGATGGAAGCCCTTGAATGGGGTGGTTATTTTGATGGCTTCTCTGACTGATACTGTCATAACATTCTGCTACTTCCTTTTATCTTCTTTCCGAGGTTGTTTCTTGTTTGATGGTTTTGATGGTTATTTTATTTCTTTCACATGTACAGGGTTGGATTTGAGATGCTGACCCATGTTGGTGCTGCTGTGGAAGGGACGACAAGCAGATTTTTCTGTTAGCATTTGGCAGAGCAGGGATACAGAACACTGATGCAAAGCTTGTCGTTCCTTTTGTTGCCACAGTGCTGTGTGGATTAGGCATTGTTGTAAAGGAGACATTTGGCTGCCTCATGCCAGTTGTCTGCAAATTGTCTCTACAATGCAAATGTAGTTGCTGCATTTATGACTTCTTAGAGTCAAGTATGCTGGCACCAGATATCATGCTGCACTACCCACTGTCAGACAGATTTGTACAGGCCTATGGTGAGTCCAGCTTTGTGTGGATTTGGGGTTCTGTGCCTAACATACTTTGCTATCCACATAATGCACTCCTTCACACTGCAAGGTATGGCCAGACATGACTGGGAAACCCAGTGAAAATTTCACCTTTTGCTGATACCAATATAAGCAACTGCTTTGATCACAAACTGTGACGTGATTGGAAGTCTGGGAGTGACATGCAGCCTTAAGCATGTTACCATATTTCCTTGGATTGGAGGAACCCCCTAAAGGTTTTATGGAACTTTCCAAGTTTTCAGAAGAACTGGATTAGCAATCATGGAACAAGATCTTCTTAAATACATGCTATCAATACATGCCTGCTGCTTGTAGTCAACATTGACAGGCTTGGATGGAATGTGAAGTAAAGCATCCTCCCAAACTGAGATTGCTTATGTGTCCCAAAGTCTTGTTTATGGTTTGGGAAAGCTTTGCTGTGAGTTTTATTCGCAGCAGTTCATCTCTCCCATAATTTCCAGTTTTCAGTACTTCTGGCTAATTTGGTAATTTGACCTTTGTGCAAAGATTCCTTCTAGGGGAAGGAGTGCCTGTTTATAATTTTTATTTCCTTCCTCTCTGTTTTCTAGCATATGGAAAACCCAAACTAAGCAATGTTGATTAAATTTATTCTGCATTGTCATCTACACGATTTAATGAAAACCTCTGGGGCTGCATTTTGCTTTGCTGGCATGAACGTTCTGTCTTATGAGACCTTTCAGGCTGCTGCATGAGTGGTCTTTGCTGCCTAACCCAAATTCCTGGAAGGACCATTGTATTTGCCTGTTCCTGAAAACACTCAGCTTCCAGTGGCATTTCTAGACCTGTCTGTGACCAGCTGGCCAGCACATAACCCGTGTTTCCTTACTTGAGCAGGGATGGGTGGAAATGGGATGACGGGATGAGCAATGGGAGAAAGACAAGACTTTAGGTTCAAGTGGGAATCAAAGTCAGGTGGAGGAAATGAACCTTTCTGTTCTTAGCAAGACTGATTGTATATTAGCAGCTGAAATCGACGTCTGTCAAAGATCTCTTGTGTTGCAGTCCTGCACTCACAGCTATATTTTCAGGAAGGAATCATTTCTCTCAGAGGCTGAAGCACAGGCTTAGCACACAAGGAGAGATCCAGCCCTGCAGGTCAGCGTGGCTGAGAATGAGGGGCGGTGTTGCAGAGGAAATGCTGTCTGTCTGTGGAGCGCCGAGTTGGGGACGGAGCTGCCTCAACTCTGCGTACCTGAGCAAGGAGTTACGGGATGGGCTCTGGGTGCAGCTGAGTGCTGCTCAGCAGTGCAGTGGTGCGTTTTAGGGCTGCTGTGCCCTTTCTATTTCATGGCTGCTGTGACTCCTGCATTTTCTCCTGAACGTTTCATCCTTCTGCATATCTGACCAGCCTCACTGATGTGACGTGGTGGTGGGTGGGAGTGTGCTATTCAAATTCAAACACCTTAAACTGGTTCTGTCTAGAAAGGAGACCCCCTTCAGTGATTCCTCTGACTAGCAGCTCTTTTAATATTGGTACAAGTTCAAGCTATTGTGGGGCAGATACATACACCTTTCCCTCTGCCTGAAGAATGCGGAGCTGCTGTGGGTTTACTGGGCAGTCTTGACAGCTCAAGTGTAAATCTTATGTTCCTCTTTTGATGGATTTAATTTTCTGAAGTGTAAATCCCTCTTTTCTATTAGCACTTGAATCCTATTAAAAAAAAAAGGCAAATATTTCATTAAGTTTGTCACTAGAGTTTTCTCTAAGAATGAAATAACCAAGGGTAGTAGAGTGGGTTATAAAAGTCAGGAAAAACTATTTATTTACTTTGTAACATCTGGTATAGGTTTTGGAGTTGCCTGGGCTTTAGTTGGGAAACCTGTGAGCAGAAGGTGTTTTGGGAATTTTGTTTCAGTCCTAAGTGAGCTGTCAGGTATTCTTTGTTCTTGTGTGGCACATGCATTTTTTAACAGTCTGAATCTCTCTTGACTGAGTGTGTGTTGTTCTGATTCCCTCGGAATGCTTGTGGAAGCTGGGGCACAGCAATGGGCTCGCTGAGCTGCCACTGGCTGGAGCTCCCTTGGCAATCACTGTTCTCATCTGTTGTTGTGCATTATTCAGAAGCAGTCGACTGGAGACAATTTTATAGAAGTTCACAGGAAGAAAATGAGGGCAACTCTCCAGGACATTCTCCCTGATGAGACAACTGTGGAGCGGCGCTACACCAAAATTGCATCTCCCTCTCACGAGTTACTTGTTATGGACACCAAAAAAAGAGATCTCAGGAATAATGCAGAGGTGTTTTTAAATCCTTCTATATTCCTTGCATCTGTAAGACCTTTTGTACTTGTTCAGTGCAGCATTTACAAGGTTTAAACCTCTGTCTGCAAAGATAATGATAAACAATAAAAATAGTTAGCAAGATCCCAGAGTTTGGAAGTGAAACACTGCTGCTGACGGGATCTATCTGTCTAAAGTCTAAAGAAGTAGCTGTGATTACAGCCTGCGATCACCAGGATGTTTTGACACTGATTGTCAGGGCAGCTGTAGGAAATCCAGAGGTGATATGTACATTATATCCTGGTCTAAAGACATCCCAGATGGGTTGTGTCTCTTTATGTGGTTTTATTTCAGTATTTTTTAATGTATTGTTTTTACTAATATGTATGTAATACATGAAGTACCACAGTCTCAACAGCAACTGCTTTAGTGGGGAAAAAGATCATTTTGTCTTAGTAGTCTTCCTGAAAAAGCTTTGTCAGCTGTTGAATTAAATATTATTTCATCCTTGGTTCTGTCTATTAATGGAATATGGCCTCTGAGTTCAGTCAGGGATCGAAGGTTCCTAGACCTAACAGCCGTGGGTACTGAGGGGGCTGTTTTGTTAAATAGACTGGCTCTGACCTGTCACTGACACTGCCAGGTGTGCTGCTTTCTCTTGTAGCCACTTGGGCTTCCTATGCACAGCCACCTTCTGCATGCAAGACAGTGTAGCTGCTAAATATTTACTGTAGAGTAAACATTGGCCTGTGCAAATAGACCTGGCCTGGATCATTGTCATTTTATTATCTATCCCCTATATTTTAAAGTTTTACTGTTTACAGTTGAATTAATTCCAGGGAATGTTATTCCACTGTGTCCAATGAAGTCAAACAAACTGGATGCTGCCCACGCTAGTTCTGGAGCTTTCTTACACCTCCCTCCCTTGTTTGATTCAGAGGGATGATGGTGGCTTCAGGGAAAAGCGTTGGGGTGTCTTGCAGTAAGTGCCTGGATGTTGCTCAGGAGGCCTTTGAGGCTCACTGTTCGCTGCTAATGCCTTCAGGATTGTGACGAGCAGGCTGAACATCTGGCTTGGTTTTTACAGGCATCGCTACAGTGTCATCTCCTGAAGTGTTAAATTTCACACAATACTGCCATTCTAGCCAAGCCCAGAAGTTAACCTCTATGGCATCATAAAGCTTCCCATGGCTGTTTCATAACGCTGGAAAGCAAGCACAACATTAATTGTGATACTATTAGGAATTGTACAGGACATAATAGGTACATAGTAACTCTCCCTCACTGCCTCCTGTAGTAGTTTTTTATATGTATCTTGAAATATGTTCCTTATCAGACACTGTTGGTATCTCACTTGTTTCGCTTCCATGCAGTCTTGGTGAGGCTGAGGGGCTTGACCCTTTCTGAGACCGAGGCTTTGTGTTGCAGCAAGGAACTCTTTAAAATGTTTAATGGACTACACTGACCTGTATTTGAGAGGAAAGTTACCTTTCTCTCCTCTTAGACCACCACCAAGAAGGCAGATGGGTGCCCACAGCAATGGTGATTTTGGAAGAATTAATTAGTGACTCTCAGAACATTTTTGACACAGTAACCAATTGAGAAAAGTGTTAGGGAATTACCAGGAAGACCTAAATTCAACTTCAACAATTTTTTATACAGTCATATGAAAAATACTTTGGTGGATAGATTTTTAATACTCTTCACCAGCTCCAAGCCCCTATACCCTGTTTTCTCTTTGCAATACTGTAATTCATTAACAGATGTAGCAGGATGTATTAGCTTGTGAATTCTAGTCACATGTGTCTCACCCCAGGTGAGAATTACAGCTTCGTGTTAGAGGGTAAGTAAACAAAGTAGGGAGGAGTCCCTGTTCCAGAAGGAGTAGGGAGATTGAAGTAGAGTGCTGGACAAATGCTACTACAGAATATCCCTGAAGGTTTACTGTGCTTGGATAGTGCCAGTGAGATCATCTGATGACTCTGGTATGAAGTCATTTGTGTTGGCTACCAGAACCTGACAGTCATTGACAAAAGATGACACTTTTCAGGTATGATGTGAAAATTTATGTGAAAATCTCAGAATTACTTTGGAATTAATTTTTGGAATTATTTTTTTATTCTTGACTAAATGAAGGGAAGTCAGGAATAACTTTTGGAATTAATTTTTTAATCATGACTTTTTTGGAATAATTTTTGGAATTATTTTTTTAATTCCTGACTGAATGAAGTCTCATATTTTTAAAAAAGGATGAGCTCAGGTTATGCAGTTCCACTGATGATAGCAACTGTGTAAATGTCTTTCCTGAGATGTGAGAGAAGGGGAGGACTTACCTGCATAATTTACTGTGAGCAGCATCTCCTTTGTACTGTCAGACAATCACATATGTCGTTCTCACTATTTATTTCTAAGCAATATCTGGTCCAGTTTTTTGGGTGGTGTATTCCAGTATCACCTTTTAAGAGACAGAAACATTTCTACTCCCAGGGAGGAGGCTGAAGGCAGCTGATACCTCGTGCTGGTTTTCTCAGCCCCAGCAAAATGTCCCTGGTGCAGCTGTTCAGGAGGCAGAGGATCAAGTAACCCAGCTCAGTGAGAGCAGAGTCCTGCAAGGTGTTCCATGTCAGAAAGGAAAACCACCCGAGACCCATCCAAGTAGCGCTACCTGAGCTTGAGTAATGTGGTGTCCACCAGGTATCACTGTTGTCACTGAAAAAAATGCATACTTGGGATTTTGGAAAATCAGATAGATTTCTGAAGCTGATTGGAGTAACTGGAAGTTTTCTGTTTTGAAAACTGCTGGTATAAATCTTTTTTCCTCTGTTAATATTTGTTTCTCTATTAGTACAGTTTTAAGTATTAAAGAGTAACATTTACAGGTCATCATTAAAACTGACTTTCAATATTTTTGTTATCATGGAAACAAGGTTTACATCTTGGAAATAGTCTTCATTTCTGAAGTGCATAATGAATGCTTACATATATTGAGCAATCTTATTATCAAGTGAAGGCCCTTTCAGAGTAAAAAACTATGCAATGGAAAAGTTTGTGCTGGTTTCACATTTATTAAAAATGTATCTTGTTGTGAAACATGTGGCCTGAAAATGTTTTTAATTATGAAAGCATTCTATAGCATTTACTGAGAGATGAGAGACTACATGTGCTTTCATGCAGATCCTCTACAAAACATTGTGTCCTCCTCTCCTTGTTAACTTCATTATGCAGTCCTCATCTCCTCCCCAGAGACTTCTCCATTGTCAAGGGCAGCTGCATTTGCTTATTACAAGAACCTTGGTCACTGTTCACATCAAAACAAAGCAAAGCTCTTAATCCCATATTATAACTATAAATCCATCCAAATTTCCTTTTAAGTGCAGGTACAATATATAGCTTTGGATGCATTTACCCTGAGGGCTGCTGTGTGTGTGTATATGTGTATATATATATGTATAATTGATTTTCCCCCAAAATTGTCTTCTCTAATAGGCAGAAGAATAAGTAGAGTTTTGTGCCTAAGTCAGATCTTATTTATTTTCAAGATGAATGGATAAAACTGAGAATTCTACATCTGTGGAAATCTGTTTCTTTCTGAGCTGTTCTCAGACCTATTCTGTGCATTGCTGAGAGGCTGAGTATCTTACATGAAGAGCTGGTTGAAATTCAGATCGATCCTCTTATATGATAACTTCAGATATTTCAGAAAATCCTCTCATCCCAGCACTAATTGACTATCTCCAATTATGAGAGGAGTGGATTCTAACATGAAGGATTAATCAGCATTCCTTTTGCTCATTTTGGAAATGGATTATGGGTCAAGACTGTCCAGGAATTACAGCTCTTAAGCCTTTTGCAACGTGATTCGGTATCTGTTCAGTCCATAGTGTTTATTTTAAATCATAGTATTTGTTTTGCAGAGTCAGTTAGAGCTGCAGATAGCTGGTGCACAGAACTAATGTGCTGTGTAGTAACTAGGGCAGAAGAGTGTGGGAAGCAAGCCCTGGGCAGGGTCCAGGGCAGTGCCCTGCTGTGCTGGGGGAGAGCCTGAAGCCTCCCAGGGCTGCACGGTCACTCCTGGCTCAAAGGGGCTTTGCTTCTTGCCCACTGGGAGGAAGGAGCTGACAGGGTCGCCCGTCCTCCCCTCTTGGTACAATATCCTGACAGTGCAATTAATTTTTTTGTGTACAGGCAAATCTAAAACCTCCAGGGAAGGACACCCCTCTCATCAGAACTGGATTCAACTTTCCAGGCATGTTTCCAAGATTCAATTGCTGAGTGCTTTGGGAAGAACTTGGAGCTGACATTTTTCTGGGAGATATTAATGGAAAGGAGGGAGTGAGAGGTAGATGGTTTCCTTAGAAACACAAAGACCTTAACCGTTCCTGTTCTGCATTCTTGTATTGTTTACCTGTAACATTTTATCATTATTTCAATATTCTTTTACATTCACTGTGCTGCAGTAAGTAAAAGATTTGTGAGAATTTGACTAATGCTCTGTCATTTGACCTACATTACCATTAAAAATCCCTAGACTGTTTTGCATGTCTTGATTTATCAGAACAGGTCTTAACACTTGATTTTTCTGACAGCTATGCTGATCAGTTGCTCATCTTATTTATAACAACATTTAAATAGCATGCACACTTCTTCTTTTTAGTGCTCCAGCACTGGTAATTTTTGCTTGCATTTGATAGTCAGATTTCCTGTGGCTTCTTTTGTGGGTACTGAAGTTATAAGAGAATTTTTGTTAGTAAGACTTCAGAATTAGAGTGAAATACAAGCTGTCAAGGAAGGTCTGCTGTGTGCAGAAATACTGCTAGGAGTATTGTTCGTGATGGGAGACTTAGCCTTGGTGACTGCTTGGTTGTACTTAGTGCAATGTAAAATTGATGCTTCTGGGTCAGGGCCAGCTTACATTGCCGTGTGACATTTTGGTAACTGAACCTATTTCTCTTTGTGAGGGAGGCTTTCAGCTTCTCCTATTTCATCTTAGTGGGCGATACTGAAGAGAGCATCTTTAGTTAATAGGACAACTTGGGAGGCTCTTGGGTGTCCTGGAGTTGGCCTGATCATGCCATCATTGCTCTAGCTTCAGAAGGGAGGGCCGCTGCACTGTCAGGCACACTGACAGGACCGTGCCTTTGGTACATTCAGGTTCTAGATAAATGTCCAGAGCTGATCAGGCATGTCTGAGTGTTCTGATTTTGTTAGTTAAATGCCCCAAGTCCTGAGAATGCTGGAGATTCGTGAATGAGAGTTTAATGAACTTCATGAGTCCCCAGACTTTAGAAATGGAACATCTTTTTTTCACCATCTGAGTATGTGATCCTTAATGAATAACAGAAGAGCCTTGGAGTGTCAGTTGTAAGGGTTGCCACCTGAGAGCGAGAGTTGGAATCCTTGTGTGACTGTGTAAGGTCCCTGTCACACTCGATACCTGAGCAGTAAAATCACATATCCTGTTGAAAATGTCCTCCCAGATTTCAACCCACAGGACTTTAGTGGGGCCTTTTAGGATTGGATGATCTCCAGGGGTCCCTTCCAGTCCCAGCTATTCTGTGATTTTGTGATTCTTATATTCACTGCGGGAGTTGAGGGGGTTTAGATTTTTGATAAGCACTTAAGAGTTCAGTGGCTCCTAGCTAAAACCTCTTTGGACTTTGAATGGCAACATTTGACTAGAAACTGTATGAATTCTTACTTGGGGTCTTTTTTTGGATTTTGGAGGTTTTTTTTGTCATGTAGTCTTATTTTTGTAGTCACATTTTCAGCACTGAAGTGCAGGGATATGCAAACTAAAGCAGTAGAGAGTGGGAAAAATAACTGAACATCATACAAGCAAAAGTAATGTTGACCACAGGCTCCACCTTGAAGTTTAGGTCTGGTGGCTTTTTCGGTCATTGGGCCTTAATTTAATTCTCATACAGTTCTTGGTTTCTGAGAAGCCTGCCCTGTACCTGTTTGTTGAAGGTGCAGCTGTTTACAAAACTAGTTGCTCTCTGTTGTTGTTAGCATAGGTTTCCCTGGATTTGCATTGTTTAAAAAGCTTACTCACAAAGATGTGAAAATGCACTGCAGGAGGAAGATACTCTGAACATGTTGCAAAATTGTGCTCTGTCTTTGATTCTACTTTCCTTCCTTTTTGATTCTTCTTTCTCTTTAAAAAGTAACATATATTCAGGAGGTTTATTGGAAATTTTATCTGTCCATTGGGTATTTTTGCAAGAGATGGATTTTTCTGAGCAGAAATCCCGCCAAATTATTTCAGCTGCATTTTTTTATTCTAGAAATGCTGGCGTTGATGTTCATTGCCTTCTCTCCCCGCCTGCCTGATTTTTCTTATTTTTTGCTGTTTATGTTTTGCAAATGAAGAAATGCCAATGGAGAATCCAAAGGGATTTACTGCAGGCTGTAGGTGGATTACTCCAGGTAAAATTGCACCATTTTATTGGTGGGATTTAAATTCAGGAATTGCTCATTTGTCATTCTGTGTTTAAACTTTACAACAGGGAATAGATTGAGACTATAGAACACTAAAAAAGAACTGCAACAGTGAAAGACAATTGCTTTTCATAAATATAAAAATACCATTCTTAAAATAACCCCATGTATTCTGGTAGGGGATTAAGTAATTCCCTTCTCTTGCGCTGGTCATGTTGATTTAAGAAAGCTGAAGTCTCTAGAAACAATACACAAGAAACACAAAGAATAAGAATAAGCTGGACTCTTATGAGAGAAGCAAATAAGAAAAATGTTTCTTGATACATCCTGTGAAATTCTTAGCCCAAACAAGTCTTGCGTTGGGAGGAAAGGGTTAAAACCAGAAGATTTGGCAAGGAGGAAATAGTTTTGCTCAAAGTGACCTTACAGCTGAGAATGCTGAGTATCAGTGTGGGGAAACTCCATTTATTATGCCTAGTGTTGTTCATCATCTGCCTGCTTTGAGAAGAGATTCCTGTGTGGAGATAACACACTCTCAGGGACATGGTTGAGCCTCCTGCTGCGGGAGAGAGAGAGATCATAAAAACACAGCCTTGTGATAAACTCTGCATGTGTGAAGTCCTTTATACTGGGGCAGGCAGGGCCTCCCTCCCCCTGCCGCTGTCTGCTGGGATGAGCTGAGCAGAGTGGAGCCTTTGTCTCCCCAGGCTGAGCTGAGCCTAACAGCAGTGTTAGCAATGTAATGAAATAAATCTACTCCTTGCATTTTGAGTGTGGTTTGCTGGTCACCTTCGTTATCTGTATGTGGCAGTTGACACTTTCTTGGACACTCAGGAGAGGGAAAGTGTACCGTGGGCTAGAAGAGCTGAAGATATGTACATGTTTGTGTACTTTTAAATATAAAAAATTAAGCCTTGGTAAAAGCCACAGATCCTTTCTATAAAATCAAAACCTTTTTTAAGCAGCTGTAAGTTGCATTGGAGGTCTGACATGCAAGTTGTGTCCCACAGGGTCTTACTGACAGGAACTTCCCATATTAAATGTCTTTCTAAGAAAGAGTGAGTGCTTAGCATGAAATTTGGAGATCCAAATGCAAAGGCACCAAGACTAAGAGGAACAGATCCTTCCAGATCCTAAACCTAAGTTCATGCCTTGGAATAATGTGAACCAAAAGACACAGATCAGTCAAGCACATCTGCTGTCTTTAGAGAGACCTCTGTGAGCTGGCACCGTGGAGCCAGGGTGGGTTGTGTTCCCTGTCCCTGTAAGGCCTGGGAAAAACTGTCCCGTTAGGAGAAAAAACCTTCTGATACACAAGTGATGCATTTACTTTTGTCACTCAACTAGAACAAAACATCCTATAACACATGTTGTAGACCTAAAAGCAAGGATGTTATAACGGGGTTTATCAAAGAGTGAAAAAAGAAGCAATGGGGTGCAGAAATCTTGGCAAGGTGTGCTAAAATATTCCTGGGCAGTGCTTATATTGTTACTATCACTTATTTTGTCATGTCAGAGACAATATTTAATTCTGTGTTAGGTCAAAATCAGTTATTTCAGATACAGAATTTAGGGATATTCTAATTTTTAAACAAGGAACCTCTGCAGTCACTCCCCCGAGGTGCAGCCTCATTAGCACTCCAGTGCTATCTTATGGCAGGGCACCATGTGAAAACTTGTAAGGAAAATTTTGCCTTTTGTTCACACACCTCACTTCTTCACATGTCTGCCTGTCTCCTTCCCGCCTATTCTCTATTGCTCCTTCTGCTGTTTCTGGAAAAAGCTAAAGGAAAGAAGTTTGAATTCTGGGAAGGAAGTTGTGACTCGTGCTGTACCTCCTTTTACCCGACCCTTTTGGATAATTGAGAAATGTATATGTAGGTATCATGAAACTATTCTGTTGAGAACAGTGGGCTTCAGTACCTATAGTATGTCTTTGTTCATGACTGCTGCACTAGGATTTCTTATTACTTTGTTTTCCAATTTCTGATCAAAGTTTCTTTCATAATTACCTGAAAAGACTTAGTTTTTGCCTATACTAATATGACCAATGTTCTGTTTGTTTTACAGAGGGGTTTGAGATATTTCTAGTGTTTTGCAGTTTGCTTGAACCATGCCATCTCTCCCTTACAAATTAGTTGTGATTTATTAAGCTTTTGTAGGAAAGATAACAAATCCAAGGAGCACTCAAAGCAGATTTCCCTGAAATAACCCTGTGGTTATTTTGTTGCTTCAGCATTCAGACATGAAAAATTAAATACTTAGAAAATAAAAAATGTCAACATCATCTCTGATGGAAGAAAGGCATTTCCTGGAAATTACTCTATTTCATTTGAGTAATAAGGCCTAATATTATTTGTTACAGTAGTAATGTTATATTTAATTAACAACAGTGGATTTTGAAGGGAATGCTAGAATAATGGGATGGTTTTGTAAGTAATAACCACCATAATTAATCATCTAGATTCTGCACAGTCATTGCTATTAGCTTCCTGCCTCTTGTATGAAGTGTCAGCAGCACTGTAATGCACAAGAGGACCTTGGATCCAGGGCCATGGGTTACATCTCAGAAGATTTGTGGCATCACTTTATGTGTGGTTCACTCTTGTAAGAGTGTTGCCCTAAAGATGGGGTTTGGTTTGTGACAGTTCTGTAATTAGAAGCATTGCTGGCAGCCCCAGGGCAAGGGGTAAGGTAAACATGAGGTACCAGTCTGCCTTTCCAATCAGTAATTGACAAGGCATCAGGAGTGATGGGGTGAAAGCCATGTAAATTAGCGGTATGATAACAAGCCAGAAATCCCATCAGTACCAAGGGACCTGTCACTTTTAAGGCTGAGGTCAGAACTTCCTAATTCTGTAGAATTATGCCCCTGCAGTCAGCATGTGCATTTAAAACAGGTGCTTTATTGTATGGTGCCAATGAGAGAAGAGCAACCAGCCGAGAGTCAATACAGTGAGCAGGGAGTAATTTGTGTGGTCTGTTTCAAACCAAATGGTCATGCATAGCTTTACTGTGGTATTCAAAAAATAAAGAGGTTCAGCAGAGGTTCTGCACTTAGCAAACAGTAATCAAATGCTTTGCTTTTACTGTTTTCTACTCCATTTGCCAGAAGTAATAAAACAAGGAGTAGCATAGGGACTTGTGGGTAATTGCATCTTGCCTTATGTTGCTTTTTGGAACAGTAAGTGAAGCCAACAAATGTTTGGATTGCTAGCTGGAGAGAGCCAGGAGTCCCTGAAATGGGCTTTGAGCAGACAGCAGCCCTTTACCATTGAGGGGTCTTGCAGTGCCTCAAAGACTGTCCTACTAGGGGAGAAATAAAAGTCAAAACAAAAACTCCAGCCACCTTGCCAGAATATATATAAAGGGATTGTAATGCTTATAGGTTCCACTCAAATCTGGAGGCACTAATAGCATGACAAACTACATTTTCCTTTTAAAAGATAGTAAGCATCAGAATCAAATCATGCACAGCCACGTAGATATATTGATGATGTACTCCCAGCTGTAAGGTGCTTTCAGTACAGCATTGCCCTGAAGCTGATTTTAGGTTTTTTTGGAGGTGAATTAAAGAATAAGTAAAATAAATATAAATACTTCTTGTGACATCCTGTGCTTATTACTTCCTGCTGTGGTTTCTTGATGTTTCTCATGGGTGTTTTGTATTACCTGCTTTCAGTCCCAAGTGGCTGACAGCAAGACCAAGGCCCTGTGCTTTGGCATGGCTGTTTTTGCATTGTCAGGAATGCTGGTGTCAGAGCTTTGTGCTGGTTTTTCAAAGTTCAGTTAAGTGCCCTGGCGATTTTTTTTTGTCATTTCTTGTTCAGCTTCTCTTCTGCTTCCTGCTAGAAGACTACAGAGAGTATTCTAAGCTTTCCTCCCAAGAAAACCACAGGACAGCTTTCAGTGTCAGGAGATTGCAAAAAGCAAGGTGGGCTCTTCCGAGTTCGGAGGAATGATTGCCAGAGTACAGAGAGCAAGACACTGCTTAGGCTGTTAGCAAAGAAGGAAGGATTGCAGTTCCAGTTTTCCTCCTGTTTTTGCTTTGTCCAGCATCTGTAGTGCACTTAAACACAATTAATTTGGTACATGGCTCAAATAAAAAGGGTTTTGGTAAAGGATCCTGTATTGATGTGAAAGTATTGATGGAGCATCCAGAATTTCCTGGTACCTTTATTGTGCAAAGACTGAAACAGTTCACTAGAACAGATGTTGCCTCTATAAACTTCTTAATGCTTATTCTTAAAAAGTTTTTAGATCTATTGCATTTTCTGTGGGAATGATCAACACTTATTTAAAATGTCTGATGTACAAATTCAACTTTTTGTGTGTGTTCCACCTTTTAAGTTGGCTAATGCAGTTGTGCTTAGGTATGCAAATTGGGTGTATTTTTTTCTCTGAACAGTCAGCTATTTAGGCAGAGTAACTGTGAAAAGAGATCTACAAATTGGAGCCTACTTATAATCCAGGACTTCACACTTTATTTTGTAGAAGTAAAATTGGTTACTGTTTTAATACAAAACTGAGTTGAAACAGACATTTGTTTAATTGGCAGAACTTTAAATTCCAGCTTTATGTAGGGAATTCCAAGCATTTACATAGATGCACCACAAGGCACTGGCAGTCTGAGAGTGTTTCTTTTATTAAATTCTGTGGTGTTTTTCCACTCTAAATATTTTATTACAAATAAAAGCCCTGCTCTGTGTGAGCACTCAGTAACTGGCAATCAGCTGAGTTCACAGATGCAATTGGTACTCTTGCAAAGGCCAAATTCAATCCAGTGTGTTAATGTGGTAGATGAGGTTTAAAACAGCTATTTGCTTTGGCCCAGCATGCACCTGAGCTTTGGCAGCATATTTTGAGATTTGTTCTTTGGACTGATAGAGATGGAACCTTGGGGGAAGTAGTGCCAGCAGTGTCTGAGGTGCTGGCAGTGGACTTGGATTGGGAGCTGCTGCACTGGCAGATAGGATGAATGGCAGAACTGGCTCTAAAGGGAACTCCATGTGTGAATTTCTTTGCTAGACTGTAGGTGCTACTAGTCAGTCTCTAATGAAAAGGCAGTTGAAGGGAAAGTATTGCAGAAGAGAAGATGGCAGCCTGAATGAATGGTTTGCTGAATTCACCAGCCAGTACATTGGCATGCAGGCAGTGTGCTTGATGCCCTTTCTTCAGCAGGGACAATTCCTGTGGCTGGATGGAGTGGTGAACAAAGTCATACATTATCCTAACGGCAGCTCTGCAGATATGAGATACCTACATTGAAAATAGTTCAGTTTCCAGAGGACTGTCCTGGTGATAGGTCCCCAAGCTGCTTTGATAATTGTTTTTGTGATGCAGGAGAGAAAGCTGTGGCAGTACTGAGAAAAGGGCAGGTTGCAGGAACAGACTGAGGATTGGAGAGATGTGCTTCCTGTTTCCTAGCAATGTAATGCAGTTGGCTTCAGATGAAGGAAGGTCAAATTTTATCTGGTTTTCATCTTAAAATGACATGATACTTCAAAAAAACTCATTTGATCACAAAGCCCCTTCTAAAATTGAAATTTTAGTAATTCCTTTTAAGGTTTCCCATCTATTTGCAAAGAAAAAGGAAGTATATCTACCAAAGCTACGTTTTTAGCTCTGCTCTAGATATGCATAGATTAGAAACACAGCTGCCAACACCGCCCTCCTGCCACAAGCCAGAACACCAGACTGGCAGCAGCAGCAGCAGCACGGCCTCGCAGACCCTCCAGGCCAGTCTGAGGCATGGGAAGGCTGGGGAGGGCAGTCTGCCTGCTGGAGCCCCTCAGTTCGGGGGCTGCAGCAAGCTTCACTAGCTCAACTTCCCCTTTATGTTTAAAATATAATGGTCTCATTCTTCACTCTCTTTCACAGGAAGCTGGAGTTTAAGACTGTGTGATATGATTGTGTTCTGCAAGAACATGTGTGCAGAGAAGGAATCTCACCATGAGAGAGAGGTTTTCTTCAGTCTGTCACAAGAAAACGTATTTGTAGGGGAGCTATGAAACCCGGCTCTGGCTGACTTGAGGCAGTGGGACAGGCAGTGTTTTTAGATTCATCTAGCTCTTAGACCTTACAAAATGGCATATTTTCCATTTGTCCAAGAGGAAATCTGACTGCTTACCATTGAGTATTGGGTGCAGTGAAGAGTTTAGGTCTGCCTGGGCACCCCGAATGGGTATGGTTTTGAGTAGCCTAAATGTTCTTAGGTATGCAAAGCTGGGCAGGAACCCTGACCCAGTAAGCTTAGTAAGCTTTCTGAGGATGTTCTGAGGTGCCCTGTGGCCCGAGGCTCTCGCCACTCTGCAGTGACCTTTAGGTGTGTAGTGCTGTTTCTGAAAGAGGGCTATGAATGACATTGCTTTCAGGGAGATTTCTGATTTTGTTAAATTGTTTGCATTATATTTCATACTTAATTAAGCATTTCCTCCTGCCTTTTTTTTTCCCCAAACAGTCTGTGCTTTCCACTGTGTGGGGTTCCAGGTGGGGACACAGCCCTGGTCACTGTGGGCAGAAGGAGGGGACACAGCCCTGGTCACTGTGGGGTTCCAGGAGGGGAC
>QUSF01000169.1:176300-227873 GCA_003676055.1 Chloebia gouldiae | reverse complement strand
CTGTGGGGTTCCAGGAGGGTCACAGCCCTGGTCACTGTGGGGGGAAGTCGCCACCGCTGCGAGGCTCCGTCTCCTGCTGCCCTCTCCCCCCGGGAGGGAAGCTTTGCTCGTGAGGGCACCTCGAACTGGGACCTTGCCAACCCCTGCCTCACCAAACACAGATGTGCTTCGCCGTCTGCTCGGGACCCTCGCAGGGAAAGCCGGGACCCCTGCCCTGGAGAGGAAACCTCCGAAAGCAATCTCAATGTTTAGATCCACAGTCTGATGCTAAAATGGTTTATGAGAGACAATCTTAAGTAGGTATCATCAGGGCATAGACAGTGTTCCTAGGAAATAAGATCCTGGGATTTTGTTACATGTTTGCAATGTAGTTTGTGGGTCACCCGAGATAAAGTGGATCCAGTTTAGATTCACAGGTAATTTAGGGCAAGTGTCAGTGAACTGATGGCAGTCACCTGAACTGGTCTGCTTCAGTTAGGTGAAGTCCTAGGCTGTGTTGCAACTAATGAAGAGTATTCCATGGACTTCAGGGAACTAGATTTAATTTTAAAGTTTTCCTCTGTGTTGTCTATTCAATGTTTAGTGTATTAAGTGTATTTCCATCACTGGAAAGAGAAAGAGTAGAAGAAGAAGAGAATAATCTTTCTGATAGCAAAGTTCTTCAGCTTAGATTGTTATCTTGAAATATTATTTGAAGAAATTCTAACTTTTGCTGCAGTAAAATCATCTTGATTTTACTTTTTTTGGATACCACTTGATGTTTCTAGTCTCTCTGATGCTTCTACCTCCCTCCTGAAAAAGTAGCTGTGTAGAGCCTGAAACCTAATTAAACATCTCCTGGTGCTGATAGGATCTTAGTAGCTGGAGCCTCTCATGTAGAACTGCTTGCAATCGGCAGGCATCTCTTCACTATGAACACAGTGAATGTAAATAATAAGAGTTGAATCCTAAAAAATGCATGTGTTGTTTACTGGGCCTGTACTTCTGAAACAAACTTCTGTTAAAGTACCATAAAGACTGAGGAGACACAGATTTATCTGGATTTATTTCTCTGCATAAAAGTGGAATGAAGTAAACCACACTGTTCTACCAAACTTTGTCCTGAAAACATTTTGAAGAGTGCCATGGAACAGTAAGATGATGAAAATCATCTTATGATTGTAGAAAAGGGAAAATTACATTAACAGGCCAGTAAAAGGGAGAATATTCCAAAGGCTTGAGAGAATTTCACATGTAGCTTTCTTAAGTTCCTTTGAAAATCCAAACAAATGTATTTTCTATTGATATTTGAATGGGCTGGAATCTTCCAAGGATAGTTGTTCACAAAAGGGCATGCTTAAGCAAAGACGAGGAGGGGTTTGGGGGGTTTTTTAGTCTACAATAATGACATTATTCAGTGTGTTATAATGTTGTACTGGAGGGAGAGCATAAAGAGGGGTCCAGGGAAGTCAGGGTACGGAAGATATGCAGAAATTAATAGCAATGAGTCCTGAAGGATTTCAGAGGTAAGAAATACAGCTTTTGGGGCCCTGAAGTGGATTGGGATCTTCTGACCTGTCTGAGAATGCAAATATTAGTGACTGGGGGGAGGAGGGACTAGCAGAGGTCAGGGCAATGATAGAGAAGAGACAATGGCCCTTCTGCAGCACCAGCCTGTCTTTCACTTCACAAAAGGTTTTTGTAATTTAAATGAAAACTGCTCCTCCTTAAGAAAGGGATCTCTCTTTGGAGTGAGAAACCCTGCAACGTATTTCTCTGACTTCCCTTCAGTTCCACCTCCCTCCCTCAGTCAAAGCATGAATTTGGTTTGACTGGCTTTTTGTTGCAGAATTCCAGTGTAAACGGTAGTACGCTGGAAGGGCAGCTAATGGTCCGGGATCTTTTTAGAGCTTTCTTTGTAGAAGACTTTTGTAAAAGACTTTTCCTGGGAAGTGCTGCTAGATCAGCTCACTTGTGATGAGTCTCACCGTGCTGAGAATGTCCATGCATGTGAATTTTGCATGTGTCAACTTGCAGTGCCCCCGTGTCCCTAAGCGTCCACGAGTGGCTGGATGCAGTAACACCCACTGCCCTGGAATTTGTATTTGCCGATGCAGTGAGAGTGGTACAGCAGAGAGCTGTGGTCTGAGCTAAATTTGTCACACAGACTCACTCTTGACAGAAAGGACAGAAAGAGAAAACCTTTCTAGATGGTAGTTCAGCCTTTCTTCTTAAACATCCTCCTAACTCATCCTGTAGGTTGCCTGCCCAGTGCTCTGTTGTAGTGGAAACAGAAACTGGATCAGTAACTCAGGGAAGGCTTCAGCTTTCAGGGGGTGTGAGTAGATGAGGTGAATCCTCACTTAAGCCCCAGAGATTTGTTGACAGAAGCCATTTTGTGCTGGACCTATGTCAAGAATTTCAAAGTGAGAAGAAAGCAATTGGAATGTCCCGAGTCCTTAAAGCACAGCTGAAAGTCCCAGTGCTGTGCAATGCCAGTATTTTGTGATTGATTTGATGTTATAGACAGTGTATCCATGCCAAGATAGATGTAAGATAAATCAGCCAAGTGTGGTCATAACTGCAGGAACCTTAAAATTCAGGATTGGCTAAGGGCAAATCAGAGTTTTGGAATTATATCAGGAATTATCTCAGGCATGTACTTCATATTAGCAGTAGCTGTTTCTCTTATCTAGTATTTAAAGACATAATCAAGTTTATTTATTCAAACATTTTATTCATAAATGCACATATTAATTAATTTTAATCAGCAGAATTTCTGAATGCTCCCTTGTATTTAATTTAATATTTATCAGCATTCACCATATGACATACTGAGAAGTGGGGAAGAAGTTTCAAATTACCATGGTCAATGCTTAGTTAATATTTATTGAATTGCCAGTATGAGTGGTGATTTTGTAATATGGGTACATGTATTTATTGCTTATGTATCTATACAATTACAAAAAATACCCATCAAAAGTATGCTTCAGGTCAAAGGATGTCCCCTTTGTGACATATCTGAATTTTGCTACTGAAGCTGCATTTCTTTTCTGAGGGTCTTTCCAGTTTCACCTGAAATGGAATCTGCTTATTTTGCAAATGTTCATGCAGTCTGCTGTGGGAAGACATGGTGCCTCCTGTAACTCCTGTGCTTTTCTGTGTGTGGAATGATTGTGTAGCTTCTACAGCTCAGACTGCCTGAGCTCTTTTGTTTGCAAGGAGTGTTTGATACTCCATGATGTGCGTGACATTTTTTTTTTCTTTTTATTAATCATCTTGGTTAGCTAATAATTTAGTTCCTCTTCAGGGGATAGATAAAAAAATACCAATAAGCTTTGGGCTTTAAAGCCACTTTGATACACAGGAAGCCTGAAATTAGGGCAATAAAAGCTATTTCTGGTGCTATTTCCTCTTACTAAACACCTCTGTCTATCAGGCAAGTCCCTGTTCAGGTGTTTGCTGATGAATTAATTTGCCTGTAGAGCTCAGCTACAGGGACAATGTTTTTGCAGAGCTGCTCTCTGTCACAGCTGTGGCTCTGTTGTTTAGGAGAGTTTTAGTATGATGCACTCATCTGATGCTTAAGTTCTTCCTTTTTCTCCAGACACTGATAATTTAAAATGTGTTTTTATAGAAATATTAATATAGCAGCCAGTAATTGAGCAATGAGGATTGCCAGTAAGAGGTATAGTAATAGGCTCTTTAAAAGTAGTACAGTTGCTCCATTTTACATGTGTAATGCTAGTAATGTCAAAGGAGTTGCTTCTGATTTCCAATATTCTAAGTTAATTTCACAACTGAAAAACCTGAGTCAGGCCCTATTCTACCTTGTATACTGGCATTTGCTCAGGAATTACTTAATCTGTGTTTGAAATCCAGCTGTCTCTAGGATGGGCATCAGTAGATCCTGGCTAACTGCACAGCGCTGCAGGGAGGGGTGGGAGCAGCAGACCTGGAGCAGATTCACCCAGCCGAGGTTTGCATTCTCAGCTGGGTGGGGACTCAAGGCTGTGAGCGTACAACACCCTTGAAGGGAAATGCTGAGAGATTTGAATAGCCCTGTGCAGTCACTGTTCTGTTACTTTGAGATTATTTATTGCATTGTCTTTCAGACCTCAGGTCAACTCAGATGAGAATTGCATTTGACATGTTGGATGGGGATACAGGATATTTGTTTCCTGTCATTTGTGTAGAGCTTTAGCTTATGAGCTGCATATCTGATAGAAGGCAAAAGAACATGATCAAAATGACAAGGTTCAAAGCTAACAATTGAGTAATATGAGCAAGGATGCATCTGCTCTTAAAACATGAAGTTCAGCAAACATTCATTTTAATTTGTCAGACTATTTCAGTAAAGCTGAAAGGTTCCCACGGACCTTTGAACTGCTTTGCTAAAGAAATAGGGTTTTTTGGTATGGAGGCAAAGACTTCTAACAGCCAAATTTAGTGGCAACCTAATTCAAGTGATGAAAAAAGGAGAAATAAAAACTACACTTGCAAGTTCTTGTTCATATGTATGACCCCTGTCCTGTAGTTGCAAGATGAAGATGGTAATGGTGGTCAAATGTTGGAATTCATTGTTCATGTCAACTTGTAATTTGTCACTGTGAACACATTTTCTTGGAAACAAGATATCTGCACTTGCAAGAAGCTTTAAACAATTGATGGCACAAGTATAAAGCATGAAAATTCTAGGCTCATTTAGATCCCTGGACCCTTGTTTGGAATCAGTCCTGATCACTGATGAGTTTAATGGAATTGTCTCACTTGTCTCTTAAGTGCGATGTGACATTCCAGTCAGCTGTTCAGGAAAGGTTTTACAGGATTGTGCTTTAAGTTGTTGCTTCTCCAGCAACACGGGGACCCGTTGCCTCACCCTGTCTGTTTCTGTTCTCCTTTTCGTTTCCCTCAGGGGCAGGCACACTTTGCCTGCCTTGCTGTTTAGTAAGAAGTCTTGCTATTTCTGAATGCTTGAGGAAGTATCTGCCTTAAACATGAATTTTGAGCAGGGGCATGAGCAAACTGTCACTGTCTCATCCCTACTGTTTGGCTCGTGTTACTTCTACATAAACGATGGAAAATACTAATTTTCCCTGCTTAAGGCTATGAGCTGAGTTCAACAAGGCCCATATGATAAGCAATTAAGAGTTATCCCAGTTGCTTCATGTGTGCAACTGTTTCATGTGACAGCTACTAACAATTAGCAGATTCTTTCCTTAAAATGTACTCTGTGCTTTTGTGGTTTAGAGGTGCTGCAAAGACAAAATGAGATTTCATTGAAACAGTGGATTATGAGGACAGTGAATAGAAGAACAAAACACTTTCATACAAAAGGGGCTGTTAAAAAGTACTTATTTAATGAAATGAACTTTTATACTTAAATTTCATTCTACATTTGTAATACATTTCTATTAGTCCGTATTGGAAGGAACTTGTCCAACATGATGTGAAGCAGGAAGGAAACATTTCACTCTGCTCATTCTAATTTGTCATAGATTTGCTTGAACCCTGCAAGGCTTTGTGCTGTAAGACAAACTATAAATCGTGCTTATGTGTCACATGAGGAGCATCAGCTGTGACCTGCTGAGTTTGGGAATAGCAGACCTCTGGGGCAACACGTTACAGTGCACAAATAAACATTATGTTACCACAGCAGAATTTTAAACCAAAACAAGTCTTCTCTGGTCTGTTTTCCTAATACTGAGCACATTAAAATGGAAGATGGAGCCATTACAAT
Source organism: Chloebia gouldiae (assembly GCA_003676055.1). Classification (NCBI taxonomy): domain Eukaryota; kingdom Metazoa; phylum Chordata; class Aves; order Passeriformes; family Passeridae; genus Chloebia; species Chloebia gouldiae. The sequence continues at coordinate 222,154 of QUSF01000169.1, read as the reverse complement.
ATTTATCAGGAGAATGAAAAGTGATCAGCCTGGTTGCCCTTTTTTTCCCTGCCTTGTGCCATGACCTGTTCTTGTTCTGGATCCATGGGCCCTTCCAGTGCATCTCTCTCCCTCTGCTGCCCAAGCAAACAGCTTGGGGTGCTCAGACCTGCAGTGTGAGCACAGTGGGGCACTCGGAGTGGCAGGAGAGCAGTGCTGTGCGCGGGGATAGGGAGCAAAGATCAGCTGTCTTCTTATCTCTGCTTTTTCTGAAATTGTTATCCTTGGAAGTCCTGACCAGGGTACAACAAGAAGATAGAAGGAAGCAGAGCCTACTTTTGTTGAAGAGTTTCAGCTCTTCAACAGTCTCAGTGATCTGCAGTTGGTTGTTTCAGTAATGCCCGATATTTCAGAGGAGAGGAAACCAACAGCATGCCACATTGCTCTTGATTGCCATGGAGGGGTGATTGTGATCCTCTTGCAGTGTCCTAGGAATGTTTTTCAGAGTCTCTAGGTCATACTTCCAAGATCGCCTAAGAAAGCTGGCCCCCATGCTTCCACATCTCCTTGGAGGCTAGTTGCTGCAGAGATTGAAGGTGCTGCAGATGAAAAGGGTTACGCTGTGAGGTCCCTGAAAGCTCCTTGTGAAAAATGCCAAGGACCAGACCCCTTGAATTTACATATGAGCTGTGTAGAATGTGAAGAGTGGAGCAGCCAGAGAGAAGTTGTCTCAGTAATTTTAGGGACCAGACAAGCTTTTACCTTTTCAACTGCTTCGTCTTCTATAACAAAATATTTTGGAATATAAATAAGATATAGGCATGGCAAGTTTTTTAATATTCATCCACCAGCACCTTCTCTCTTTTAGCATCACTTTTGTGATGTTCTGGTTCAAATAACTGATTTTCCAGTGAAATCAATAGGTCTTGTGAAGATCATAGCACTCCCTCCTCCCAAAAGAGTTGCACACTACTTGTGTAATAGATCTTGGAATCTGTGTCACCAGGTGATTAGAGGGCTAGTGCAGATGAGCTTAGACCCTAATAAAACAAGTAGCACAAAAAAATCACTGGAGAAGTTTGGAAAGTGCTGACCTGAATGTCAGAATAACATCTCTGGGAAAAGTTTTGCTTTTTCCAAGCAGAAAGTGGTTTGGGAGTAAGTGGTGTTGCCATGTGAATGGGACACACAGCATTATCTCCATGAGCTGCTATTTAATAGCTCGTGGTTTTCATACTTTTTATTTGAATGACTGTGTTGCAAAAGATTCTTCTTGCACCTCAGTAGGTATTGAAAAATGGGGAACAAACTTGTTCTGTATGCACTAAGTTTTGTTAATTTGAGGGGAATTGCATTTTGAAAAGTAGACTATTAAATTTGAATGACCAAAATCTCTTGTTTTATTATTACTGGAGAGACTGCTGTCCATGCACATCAGGGCAAATCAGAGGCTGTAGGAGATTTGAAAGACTGTCTACAAAGTTGACTGTCTGTTTCCCTTCTAGGTCTTTCATCCTACTTCCTCTTTCTGCTTCTATGCCTTTTTTATTTTTCATTTGATTTTCCTCTCTTCTTTTCTCCCTTTATTTGTGCTCACATCATGTGGTCTTTTCAGACAAGCTTCACAGAAAAGTTGTTTTCTAGATTAACAATCTCCTCTTTTTTATTCAGTGGCCTGTAACAGCTAATGTGATTTGCACTTCTGTATACAGCTCTCTATTATTAGCCCCTTCATACTGGGACTGACATGCAGGTAACTTAGTCACCAGTGGAGCTGCTAATTATGTAGAGTCACTGATCATTTCAATAGGGTTTGTTTTCTCCAAACATGTTTGTGGTTAAAGCAAGGGAGGTCACTGCCTGACTTGCCTTTAGCCAATGGGTGTCTCTAGAATAATGTGCCACCTTGTATGACTCAGGTGCCTGGTTGCTAATGCTCAGCTCTCGCACCCAGTGCTGACGGGGGAGTGCAGCAGCTATTCCTCCTGGCATCAGTCATCGTGCTGAACATGTCACCTGCTGCTGATACCAGCAGGCAAAAGGGAAAAAGCAAAAGAGGAGTATGCACCAGCTGACATGGACCTTGCTCAGGAATAGTTCAGCTTTTAAATGCTTTTTATTACCAAGCTGCAACAAAACTGCTTTGTGCCCTAAATAAAGACATGACCAATTTCCCCTCACTCTCTCAGGTGGGTTAGAGAAGTTCTTTCATCCTTGCTCACTGCACTCCTCAGGGCCCACTCCTTTGTGTGGGAGGCAAGTTAGAAAACACCGACAAGACCAGAGAGAAAACCTCTGCAAAGAAGGGAAGAGAGTTTATGTAGATTATTGCAGCAGATTCTGTCCTCTATGGCTGCCCTTCAGTCTCTCCTGCAGGTATTAACATCTCTGCTGATGCCTGTGGATATAAAATTCTCTGCTCTCAGTTCAGAAGTGCCTTTTAGCCGGTAGTTGCTAAGCCAGTGGAGTTTTGAGATGGAAATCCCTTGCAGTGTTCTTTTCTAAACCCTTCCCACTGAATCAAATAGGTTTGTGGGTGTGTTCAGTGCAAATGCAAGTAGGTCCTCCCAACTTCCAGTAGCCAGAGTTTTGCTTTTCAGGCTGATATTCAGATCACTGCCCATTTGTATCTGGCCTAGAGCTTTGTATTGATTTGGCTGTTAAAGCCAGGGTTGTGCAGAGCTGAGAGAAGGGGAAACCCGACCTAGTGAAAAGTTCTGGCATTGCTTTGTCTTTTTATAACCAACTGAAATAAAGTGAACCGAACAGTATATCACAGGCACCGTATGGTGATTTCTATTTCCCTTCCCCACATACTGAGCCTGTTGAAGCTGTCCCTTGCCCCAGCTCATGGCTCGGATGTGGCTCAGCCCCAGCAGCAGGACTGTCCCTGCCTTGTTACCGCAGTCCCTTGCTGACACACATCTTGCTGCGGGAACAGCTCAATCCTGGAGACACGGGAAACCTTCAGAGGAGCCAGTGGACCCTGCTCTAGTCTACTACTAGTAACAGATAATTAAAGCTAAAAGCTTCAACAAAGGGAAGACGTTTATTGTCAGGCAAAGCCCATCAGCTTGTAGGAAGTGTCTTTGGTGCCTGCATGCAGCCTGGATATCTGTGGTGAGGAGTTGGTAAGTGTTTACATTCTTTCAGTCTTAAAGGTAATCAGCCACACTGTGTTGATGGGAACCTAGAGGAAATAAAATAGTGAAATCAAACTATTTTCAAACAATTCAAACATAAATCTTCTTTTATCTATGCAGGCATTTCTTCACCGGATCCGACAGAATGCAGTGGACAAGGCTGAGAAGTACATAACAGAGGAGAATGTTAAGGTATTTCTTCTGTCTTCCTTGTTTTCTTGGTAGGAGAAATGATATGCAATGAAAGGCTAGATTCAGGGATATGAACATCAAATATCCTCTTTTCATATTGGTGCTTATTATTAAGCTGATTCCCTGAGGAAAGGAGCTTATGTTGACAGTTTATCTGTAAATCTGTTTGCCCATTCTTATAGCTGTCATCTTCCAGTAATTTTTCATCTCACTGGCTAATTTTAGTAAAATTTGACAATAGTGTAGTGTTGTCAGAAATACTAACTTTTGGCAAGATTTGTGAAACACTCAGTAGAGTACTGAGGGGCCATTTCAGTATCTTTGAGATGAAAGGCAGGGAATCCACAGCCCTTGTCTGTTTTGTTTGACAGCGTTCAGTTAGCCAATTTGCATTTGTTGTTTTCTCCTAACAGAAATTTGATAGGGCTTATGAGAAGGAGGCAAGATTTTTCCTTTATGTTTTTGTGGAAAGGAATTTGGTGTTTTGTTGGAGGTCTACATATTATGAGACCCTTGCATGAGTAAGTTCCTGAATTAATTTTGCACTAGCAATAGCTAAGGGACATAGAGAACTGTGAGGTACAGGGTTCTCTAGTGCCTCTGGTCACAGGAGTGCATGTTGTTCATTAATTTCATAAATACACAAAACATTTTCTTGTAGTTATTTGGCTAAAAAACTCACCTCGTACACATGTGCACATGAAACCAAAGCCCTCTTCATGCACAAACGCAAGTGAAACCCCCTGGTGAGCGGGACAGAGCGCAGTTTGTTTACCCCTGATGGTGCTTGACTGCACTTGTGTTTGTTCCTGGAGCTCCTGAACCAGCAGCAGCTTTGCCCTGTAGCCCCGGGGGAGCTGTGTCACACCTGCAGTGCTGCTGCAGCTGGCTCCTCTGTTTTCTGTGCAGGTGAGCAGGGCTCCAGCCCCACCTTGGCTCTCAGTTCTTCAGGCCAGCAAGGTGTGTGGTATTGCCTGGCTGGCATCACAATGGGCTGGGAACAAGACTGCTGGCAGCTTTGTGGAGCTCAGCCTCTTGCTGTCTTCAACTCTGGAGCTCTCAAATCCTCACTCTCCAAAAACTCACTTTCCAGTATCTGGAGTAAGTTCAGGGGGTGGCTGAAGAAAAAAGTAGATTAGTGATTAGTGACAGTAGATTTTGTGTACATAGAAGTGTGCAAAAACTAAGCTCTGCATGAAAATAAACTTACACAACTATTTGTTGATGTTAATGAAAATTATTATTCTATCATTATTCATGTCATCAAAATGAATATTAATTATGACTCCCACATAGTCAGATGCAGTGCCTACAAATCCTGTACAGCAGAATTTGTGCTTGCAGTTTCTTCAAACTCCTCTGGGGAAGTACCACTTTATTTTTGTGTCATTCTTGAAATATATGGGGGATCTTTTTGAGACCACTGTGAAACCTCATTCATTGCTGTTACTACAATACCCAGCTTTCAATAAGAGAACTTCTCTTCAGTAATAAAAGGTGCTTATGCCTATTTCTGGTGAAACAGAATTGCAAGGGCACAGTTTTCACATGCCCATAGTTCCCAGAGTTAATATTGTCTCCTCCTTCCACCCCCCCATCTCCTGCTATACCAAATAATTTGTCTTTCCTGCAATTGAAAAATACTTGTCTTTTATTTCCCACTCCTTTCTCCCATCTAGCTGGTAGAGCTAGGAACAGCAAAGTGGTGTTTGGTCTTCTGATTATCTGCCTGCTGATATTATGTGTCTTGAGTCACCAGAGAACTGTGAGGTGGCCAACAGCAGAAGAGACTATGAAAGTGGTTTGGCAGCTTATGTAAGGAGAAGCTCATCTTTATTTTCTTTCTTTACATGCAGAAATGCCTAGAGGAAAATACGGGGCATTCAAGCAGTCACTCACCTCTGAGCAAAAGGAGAAAGTGGTTTTTAAGATAAGTTGGGTTATTGCCTCCAGTATTATTTTGCAGATTTCTCCTACAGCTAGTGCTAAGCACCAGAGATTTTGGTAACCTTTAGCCACTGTAGCCCTCTCCAGAAAGGCCACATTGAGTCCTGTGCCCGTCCCAGACTTTACAAGTGCACCAGTGGTTTGAATTTATTCACTGCCTCATGTGGGAATAACTCCTGATGTGATACTACTGTGTAATGCTCACAGGAGGCACTGCTGTCACTTCACTAATAAAGCAGTTGAGGGCAGTACAACTTGAGGGTGTGCACAAGGCTGTAACTGGATTTGGTACGGGAGCATTTGCAGTCAAGGTCTGTCTGCTGCCTTGATTTTCAAGTGATTCTTACCTGCAAATTCTGCTGCAAGCAGAGCTTTACTGATTACCTCAGAATTCATTAGATTGCACAGATATTCCGTGGATCAAAAACCACCCCCAAAGACTGCTCCTGAAAGATAAAATCATCCCTGACAGATGTTTTCCTCTTGCTTGTTAATCCACTTCTGGCACAGCTTCTGGCAAAGCCGTGCAGGCAAGGGCTACTGCATCAGCACATCACTTTCAGCCACGTGACAGAACATTTGAGGCTGCACTTGAATTAGCACAGGAAGTTTGTAGGGAACAATGAAAGGATCCTAGTTCCCTGGCCTTTTTGTGGGTTCAGAGCCAGTCAGTGCAAATTCAGTGTGTCGGAATCTTTCAGCTTCTTGAGAGCTAGCAAGGAGCTCCGAGGCACAAGTGGGCAATAATGATGGTGCAGAGCACTGTATCTCAGAATTCTAGAAGGGAGAGGGAAGAAAAGACAAGGAAGATACAACAGGCTCTGCTCTGGACAGGCAGTCAGCTTGAAGGAGAAGTTTGAGAGAAATACTCTGCCCATCCTTGGGAGTAATGGGTATGGGGTTAAATCTGGCTACCTACAGAGAGGAAGGCCTTGAATTCCTGATCTTGTCTACCCATGCTAAACCAGAGAGAAACTGGTTTTAAACCAGGAATTGAGGTTTCAGTCCTAACTTTAGTGATTAGACTTAATTTACAGATTATTGTTTGTCTGAATTGCTCCACATCACCAGCCACCAGGCTGACTCATTGCTACATCTGCTGAATAAATACCACTGCATAAAGTTGAAGAGTTTAGTGTTGCAGTAAGGCATTTTAGGAAGTGTTTGGAGATGTTAGGCGTGATCACTTCCCACAGCAAATGCCAAGAAGATGAAGGCTGGTTCTGACACGCTGCATACTTTATGGTCACCCGCTCACTGAGCCAGATCTGAGAGGCTTCTTCCAACGTGAAAGCTTGCTTGTCTGCACTGCAGGTCTTCTCTTTGCAAGTGACATAGTTAAAGCAAAGTTATAGAAACATTGTCTGCAACACGTATGTCACTGCAGACTTCAGGATTTACTCTGCCCATTTAGCCTTCCCTCCAGTGGCTGCCAGTACTAATGGCTGTCACCTCACATCAGGACTTCTGCTCCCTCTAGGTAGTATTCCCTCTCCTACACATGGATTCATACTTTCTTTTCATATTTTTTATGAAAATGACTTGAGATTTATAATGTGTTTATAGCATCTTTCACCCTGGCAATTTATTCCCCTTAGCGCACGTATATTCTAATCACAGGGATCATTTAACTGTCACCATTGCCTTTTCATACAGGGTTGAACGAGGGGCCTCTTCCCCTCTACATGTGCATTTTGGTGTCACTGACATCAGTGAAAGGGACTCTAAATGCTGCTCTTGAGTTTGTGAGAAATGTACACTGTTCTGTACTCTGGGCAGTGTAAGGCTGGATTCCATATGGCAGATTTTGTCTCCCTGTTTCTGTCTCCTGCAAAATGAGTTTGGCCTTGTGGTTCCATTTACCTGGTTGTTCTCATAGGAAGTATTCTCAGGACTTAAAAGAGGTTGCTTGCATTTATCATGCTCAGGGGTCTGCAAAGATAACCTTAATTTACAGCAGGTACTTCAGTAGCAATAAAGATTTTTATAGGGGGCTAGGAAAGGGGCAAATACAGTGTAACTCATTATTTACCAAGTCCCTGTCTCAGCTCTGGATCCTATCATGGTAAGGATGTATCTCCAGGTTAAGTAGAGCTCCACAGTATTTTGGCATTATTAGTTAGCAAAAAAATGCTGATGTATATTAAAAATGAGCAATGTTTTTCTCCTTATATTTCAGATCTTATTTTCTAATATTGAAGACATTCTTGGTGTTCACAAGGAGTTCCTGGCTGCTCTGGAGTTTTGTTTGCAACCAGAACCCCAGTCTCAGCATGAACTGGGAAATGTTTTCTTAAAATTTGTAAGTACAATGACTTAATGCTATCTGGAAATACAGTTTCCTGTTATAAGTTCTTCAGCCCCTAATCTCTACGGCTTGTAGTAATACTACGACAATGTGTGTCTTGTATGAATGTTGTAGGTAGGGTGGGAAAAAACTTGTGAATGAGGTTAGAACAATGGACACCACATCAAACTGAGCTAAACAACATTGTCTTTTTAGAAACTCTTCCCTTTCCTGTTGAATTTTTTCATTTTTTCTCACCCATCTGATCATATTTTATTGCTGAGAATTTGTCTGCTTTTGTTCCAGAGGTTTCAAAAAAGCAGCACAATTTCAAGTGCCTCAGAAACAGCACTCCTGAAGCTGCTTGCCTGGTGTTGCAGGAAGGGGTGTGTGAGGTCCTGCTCCCTGCTCAAGCAGCCCTTGCAGCAGCCTGGGGTCGCAGGTTGCAGCAGCCTGGGTGTCCGTGCAGCCCTTGCAGCAGCCTGGGTGTCCCTGCAGCCCTTGCAGCAGCCTGGGGTTGCAGGTTGCAGCAGCTGCTCGCTGCATGTCCTGGTGGGGCTCGGGAGCTTTCCTCACAGCACACGCTCTTGCCGTTTCACCCGGGGAAGCCGTGGGGAGCATTTCTTTGGTCTTTTGTCTTGGGCAGGGTTCTGTTGTTGCAATATGCTCAGAAGAAGTGCTGGAACTCCCTTGGTGCTGCTTTTTCATTATCATCACATCACAGTGAGTCCTGTGTGGAGCTCGCAGTGAGGAGCATAAGGCCCCTGAACCTTGAATGTATTGGTGTATCCACTGTTGTGATCACCTGGCAAGGTCATTTCTGGTCCTGATTACAAGCCCAGTCTTGTCAGCAGCTGGATGTTAGCAGAGGTGCTTTTCTTTAGAAACTTAGTGTTGAAAATACTTAAAAATTTGGTGAAAAGCTTGAGAATTCTTGAAGCACTGTTTTATCCAGACACTGCATTTTTTCTAGTGGACCATGTTTTCTCTGTGTATCATATATCCTTGTAGCAATCTCCTGATTGACCTTGTGGAGTTCCATCAGACTGCAGTGCTAGCGACCTCTTCATGAGATTTGTGTATCCTTGATGTCCTCTAGTCTACATAGGCCTGACTCTTCCTGGTCTGTCTTGGCCTAGAAGAGCCTTTCTTGGCGATGATCCACCAGCCTTCAGAAACAGAACGCTGCTTTTATAGAATCATGGAATCATCAAGGTTGGAGAAGACCTTTAGGACCATCAAGTCCCGTGTCAACCCAGCACCACCACCATGTTCACCATTACACCCTGTGCTCAAGTGCCACTCTGACACCTCTTTTGAATGCATCAAGGGATGGTAGTTGTTATGGGCCCAATATTGTGCCAAGGACCTCTAGTTCAGAAAGATTCAAGTCTTAACACCTAAAGCAAGCAGATTTTGCAATTCCAAAAAAGAAATTTATGCACATTGTCTTTTTGAAGTATTTTAAGAGATGATGAAATGTGCTTGCTCTGATATTCAGGTGTGAAAAATTGTTTTCCTTCAGAAGACAGACATTGCCTGTCCTACTGTACTCCATTTGGTTGGGTGATCAGAAATTCATTATCTGATGGTAGGTGCTAGAGTTTATTCTGGAGCTGCGGTTCAGTGTGACTGTAACAGATGGTACAGAACATCCTTGAAAATTCATTCCAAATCCCGTGTACAGCCTTAAACAAAAACAGCACGTGGGATGTGTCTCTAATGTCAGAGAGAGCACATGTGCCGAGACCACACCTTGTGAGCACAGGCTTGCTTCTGCAGGGCAGAAAAGAGTGTGACTGTGTGGAGCAGAGGGGCAGAGCGTTGTCTGAGCCTTTGTTTCTGATATTGCTATATTGCTAGAGGTTTGGGGATGTAATAGCTAGAATCTTGTTCTAGGGAAATGTGTGTTATGCTCATTTTTTGGAGCAATGTTGCATGAGTGATCAGTTTTAATGTCTAAGTCACTGAGGATATTATTTTGTTGAGAATTATGTCTTCTGTTTATGTTTTTGATATTGACAAGGTTAGTCTCAGCCTACTTTGAAACAAGAAAATACCATGCCTTGTTAAAAAGATGTCCAAATAAAATGTTGCAGTTTTCCAAATGTTTTATTTGCTTTTTTCTAGTCAAAACTGTTTTCACATTTGCATTCATTTGTGGGCAGTACTAATGGATCCAAAATAACATATTTGGAGAATAAACAAACTGACAACAGTACAGTCTTACTTCTGTCACCAAAACAGGAGGCCTAGCTGTGTATCCAGCATATTTGCTGAGTAAGAAAGTACCATTTTTATCTGGTCACATCTCTGACCATAATTACATTTTAACCTAGAGCAACTGCAGGTTCAGAATTCCTGAGCTAACATCTGTAATTATGTAACTGATAATTTCCTCACCAGGCTATGGGAGAGCCTAGGACTGAGTATCATCCAGAGAGAAAATGAAACACTTCAGACATGGAGTAATTTTAAGCATACTTCTCATATTTGTGGGTGGATGGCATGGGGTACAGCTGGGAAAGACTTGAGGAAAGCATTCTGCTGTGTGCATAATTATTGTACTGTCTTGAGCTTTAGCAAAAGGATTTTGTCATCATCTAAATATAGCCTCCCAAACTCTGGGCACTGAAAGCTGCAGTCAGAAACCTGAGCAGTGACATTTTATGTGCACGAATGTAACGGATGAGTCTGTGTTAATGGCTGCTGTTTTTGGTGTCAAGCATGGTGCTTGTGTGCATCCAGGGAGTTGAGGAGAAGTGAGCAGAGATGTGGGAAAGATTTCTATGCCTGTTTCACTCTGTAGCTCTCCTGGTTTTACAGTTGACAACAATCCTGTTGCCTTTTTTTCTGTTGTGCTGCGGACCCAGGTCTGCCTTTTCCTGCATCTGGTGGTCAGAAACTTTTGTTTCTTTGCAGCTTCCCAGTATTGCACTGCAGTAGCAACATGAACAGCTGCTGATGACGGATAAAAGTCCTGAACATCTGCATTCCAGCTCTTTGCACCATATGCTTTGTGGCTGTTGTTTTATTTGCTTTGTACCATTGTTCTTGTGTTTGGACATACATCTATTTATTCTCAGTTCTTTCTTTTGAAGTACAAGGAAAGGAAAAAATAATTAAACCAAACCCAGAAGCATTTTACAGACTCTGAACATGTAAATGTACCATTGAACATCTGACCAGAATGTCAAATTCTCCTAAACTAACATAAATGCAATTTCTTTTCCTTGTGACAATAGCAAAGGGAATACCCAGTGACTGTAGCTGTAGTCCCACGGTTTCCTGCTAGTGAACTCCTTCAGCTGGCAGTAGTTTTTTGCTTGGATCACTGTGAGCAGTCTTAAAAGTACCTTCAGCTGACACAGGAAGCTCTAAAAATGCTAGGGCTCCAATTAAAACTCAAAAAAAACAAAAAAAAAACCCCAACAACAACAACAACAACAAAAAACCCAAAAAAAACCCAACCAAACAAACAAAAAAACCCCTTCCAAATTCTGGGGAGATTAAAAGGTTCAAATAGAATGTTTTCAGACCAGAATCCTGCTGTGAATGCAACAGCAAATTCTGGAAGACACTGACTACATGGCTTGGTGCTCTGAAATGGTAGCTCTGGAAAGCCTCACATATTACCCTGCAGAGTGCCACACAAATGCTTTGAAATTATTTTTGATATTCAAACTAGCTTGTCTGGGTGCCTCCGTATGGCGCTGCATTATGGCATAGAAGCCAACCTGAACCAGGAAATTTAAGTGCTATCATGAGAAGCACTCAAAAATTATGGGTTTTTTGGCTTCTGAATCATTCATTTTGCCTAAAACCTAATAAACCTCCTTTTTTTTCTAGTGAATGCAATACTGGAAGCTTTGAATTTAGCTGCTGAAAGTTCAGCCCTTCCTACCAGCTTTGAGAGGATCAACTCACCCCTTGCCTTATCCATGCTCAGGCATGGAAATAGTTGTTCCTGCTTCTTTAGTGAATCACTCCAGTGTTTCCAAATATCTAGTGTTTGCAATGGGTTCAGCATCTCTGATCATTTTAGATAGAAGGAGTTGCCCTGTCTTTGAATCTGAAGATCAGTAGAGCAGAGCTTGCTGACCCTGACCTGCCAGCTGACCTTCATTTCTTACCAGGGGATTTCATATTCCAGCAGGTGCTGGTGGGTGACATGTCCCAGTTTTAGTAGCTCAATCTAGTTGTGAAGCTACCCTTCCCTTCCTTTAGTATCTGTAATGTGTTGGTTATTTGGTGTGTATTTGGTGACATTCTTCCAGTTACAGAAACTATATATCTGTTAAGTTTTACCTGCAGTTTGTTTCAGAACACGAAGTAAACCAGCCAGCCTACTGGCTCTCACCCTTTGAAAGGCAGGGGTTTTCCAGCTGACTGCTTTTTGTTATAGTTCCCCTCCAGATCTCAGAGCTTATTTCAGGCCTTGGCTCTTCCCAGCCACCTGGCTTTCTTCCTCCTGCAGGAGTGGTGAGCCCCCTTGCTTCTGGCTTTGTTTTACTTCTGGCTACTTTCAGGGAATATCCTGACACACATGCAAGTATTCCCAAGATAGCAAAATCCCTTCTTTCAGGAAAGAATACCTATGATCTCAGTGAAGCATTAAGAGGAAAAGTGCTCAAAGTCTTAGTGTTCAGAAAAGTCTCTGTTTACTTACAACAGAGTAAATCAGGAATTAGTGAGCACCTGTACTCACATTATGAGTGTCTTCCTGAAAACTCCAGTGCTAATGCCACTTGGAGTCCACCTCTCTTTATAAAGAATTTGGTAGCAGACGGTGGCAAAGTAATCTCTCCAGTGGTGTCGGAGTCAATAAGTTACTTTGTTTTTCCTTGCAGAAAGACAAATTCTTTGTGTATGAGGAGTACTGTAGCAACCACGAGAAAGCACTCAGACTGCTGATGGAATTGAACAAGATCCCCACAGTGAGAACATTCCTTCTGGTAAGCACCTTCTCTAGTCCTCTTGACAGAGTGCTCTGACTTTGCCCTGTGCTCATAATAACCTTTTGGTATCCCAGGAATGCTGGGTATTTTGCAGGTATTACCCATTGCAGGTATGAAGCACTCAGGGTGGAGGGGTACTGAAATCACTGATGAGTTGAGGCACAGAACAGAGCACTACAAGCAGGAGTGATAGCAGTGGAAACAAGGAAGATTTTCTTTTTAAAAAATCAACAGAAAAAACAAGCACAGATGATGAAAGGAGTAATGCAGTAAGTCAGCAGCAAGACTGAGGCTAGTTCCCATTGGATTTGGTTCCCTGCTCAGTTCTCTGACCAACTTACCATTTGCAGGCTCATGAGAAAAATGTGACCTGCTTCTGACACCCTTTACTCAATGAGTCCAGTTGTGGGCAAGAAATGTAGTCTGGATGAATTGTTTTGAGTGCATAATTTCTGCTTACATTATTACTAGTTAGTAGGCTTTATTTTACCCTGCAAGAGTTTTCTGGACCAACAGTATACAACTGTACATAGAGAACAAAATCAACAGGTCGTGTCTGTTGTGGGGGTAAATTGGATTATTTTAGGTAATGATCCATCGAGGTTTGCTGTTTGCCATTGTATTGTTAGGATGATTTTTGAGTCACCAGCTGTATCATATTTCTCTGAGAAGATACCATTCTGCACAGCCATTGTTATCCACAGCAAATTTTCTTTTGCTGATGCCTGCAGGACTTTGCAGACTTGGCTGTATATCAGTGGTGAATGAAGTGCCATTTCCTGTACCTTAGGTGGGGTAAAGTGCTTTCTCACCATAAGGCATGTTTTAGAAATACAAAATGGTGTCAAAAATCATCTGAAAGCTTTGTGTCTGAGGTAACATTTGTTTCTTTTTTTGATTATAGGGTTGCATGCTCTTGGGAGGCAGAAAGACAACAGACATTCCACTAGAGGGTTATCTTCTGACTCCAATTCAGAGAATTTGCAAATATCCTCTTCTGCTCAAGGTAAACCAGAGGAAGTATTTCTCCAGATGATTGTTTTATTCTTGGAGTGATTCTGCATTTTTTTTTAGCCGTGACTTTTGTTGCCACTATTGCTTCCCTGATTTACACTTCTCAAAGTTGGATCTTCTCTGAAGAAAATGGCTTTTTATGGGTACAGGCAAAAAGCTGCCTGATGCTGGCAGGCTGCTAAATCCTATTATGGGTAGAGCAGACAGAGTGACTTACTGACTAACCAAAGCTTTTTGACTTCAGTGCTCTTCAGATGTTTATTAAGGCTTGTGCAGGCTGTTTCAGCCACTTCCTGTAAAGCTGTGTTCAGCCAGAATTGTGCCTGTGTTGTGAGGGACTGGATGGCTCTGGGGACTCTTAATGGGATATGTTTTTCATTACAAGGTCTCTAGTTCGATGGCGAGCAGGTCAGCAATGATAAATCTTCTGACAGCTGTTTGGCAGCTTGTTTGAAAACTCTTTGGTTGTCTCAGATGAGTTCCCAATGGGCGAGTGTCAATCCAGAAATGACTATGGTATGTTGCACTAATTGGCCCCCTTGCTAGTGTTCTTCCCATAGAAGATAAAGCATAAAGTACCTGAAAAGAGCTAACTTGCCTCTCATCCTTTCTGCTCGGAGCTGGGTCACCTGCCTGGTGGGGACAAGAAGAGGGAAAAGCAAAAGCAGTTTCTGGGAGAGCTGGCATCCCCCAGTGCCTTGGTAGATGCTCTGTGGCTAGCAGCCATCAATATTCCATAATGTTGATCTCTTCCTCAGCCAGAGTCACACTGCGTTTACTAAAAGAAAAGTAATTAGAAAAAAACACAAATACTTTCCCTCATATTTTGAAAGAAAGGTCCTTTTACGAATTGTGGAAGAAAGTAAGAATTCTGTGATGAATGTATGTCAAAACTCCTGGGAACCAAACATCCTTTCTTTGAAAGCCAAAGCTAATACCACCAAGATGAAGACTGAAACAGTTTCTTGCTTTCAAGCCACAGTGGGGTAAATATGAATTTGCCCTCCCTGTGCCTGCCCTTGGCTCTGGGGCAGCTGACCCAGACCCACGTGTGCCTGTGGAACAAACAGCCTTGCAGGGAGGGGCTGTGACTGGGCATCTTGTGGGACTTCATTCCATTTTGCTATGGATTTCTTCTTGTATACAGACTGATAAAGATCACACACTAGTTGATACTTCCTGGACAGGAAATAAAAGTTTTAAGAAAAAGCAAAGAGGAATTAGGTTTTCAGTAAAAATCTACCTTAGTCAGTGAGATAATACCATAACACTAGGTGTTGTTCAGCTCAGAAAACAGCAGTGACCATTATAAAGTGGGGTTGATTCTGATTCTCAAAGGTAGTGAATTCATAGCAAATAAGCTGTGTCCCAGTCAAGACTTACTTGATAGTTGCTAGCATGAAATTACCAGAGCAGACACAAATGTCTCAGACATGAGAACACTTAAGGGAAAACACAGCCAGATTCTGTTTGTGCTGGCCAGGAAAATTGAGCTCTCCAAGCAAGGAAAAAAATAGATTTTAAAATAGCACAAGCTTCAAATTAAAGTGTTTGCTCTCCCTTTGCTGCTGAACTTCAGTTATGGCTCCTGAAATAGCTCTTTTTTATTCACGGGGATTAGATTTTACTTTATCTAATTCCCAGGGCAAATGGATACTATTGTATTCCAGCTGATGAGAAAAGTCTTAGACCAAAGCTAGCCTACTTTCCTGTTTTACTTTGTTATTAGCAAGAGTTTGTGAACATCCAGATTATCTGGTAACTTTGATATGACCTTGTCTAATGTAAGTATTTAATGTAGGTGGGTTTGATAAAGCTAGTATGCACAAGATAATTCAGACTTGCTTGTGTTTGAAAGTAAACTGAAGTAGTATGGTAAGGCACATATTTTACATTCTGTAACTACTTTTTATTAATAACGTATATGTGTGTGTGTGTGTTCTTCTTCAGAACAATAGAATCTGGCATGGAGTTGATTTGAGTTACCTAATTAAGTCTAATACACTAGAATATCTCCAAGTGCTGATCCACTGTAAACATGGTAATTTCTAATGAAATACAGAGTCCTGCAACAGGTGGCCTTATGTTTTCTCATGCTCTGATGAAGCTGTTTGAGTTTTTTAACTAACAAATGGAGACAGAACAATGATTCAGATGATAGTGGCCAGTACATTTCAATTTTATGTATAGTTTCCCAGTTTTTGTGACATAGACATTGCCATTTTGAAGTGCCTGACTGTAAACAGGTTTTTGTTTGGGTTTTTCAGTTTGGGAATTTTCTCTGGGGGGAAGGGGGAGAGGGTGGGATGTTTTATTGTGGGTGGGGGTTGTTGGGGTTGGGGGTGGGGTTGAGTTTTATCTTTTTTATTGCTTTTTCTCTGTCTAATTTGCAAGCCTTTTGTGTGGTTTGAAGGATGGGACTCAAATTCAGCTATGGCATTTCATAATCTCTATACAAATAGAGAAATAACAATATTAGTATTTTTGCCCCAATGCAGTTCTTGTCTGCTTCAGACAGCATGCAAGAAAACTAGTGTAGAATTCATCAGTCAGTAAATTAGTTCCTTTTAACTGAGAGAGGGGTTTGGACTAGGCTGAAGCAAAATGAAACTATTGGCTGTGATCAACATTGGTTTTTGGGAAGAAGGAAGGTAGCAGAGGTAAAGGGATGCCCAGCATGAGTGGGTGGCTGGAAAACTTGCTGAGCAGATGCTTCTAGTGTGGGGGTTTGAGTGAAGGCAGCTCTGTCTCACCCGTGCTAATTGTGGGACTCTATTAACTAGTCTCAACTCTGTGCTTAAGAATAGAAGCAGCTGTTGTGTAAACCAGTCTCTGAACAAAAATAGTGTTTTCCCCTTAATGAAGAGCATTTCTGTCAGCAAGAAGCAAACCCTGGGGCAGTGGTAATCATGGGTTAATCACACCATCGTGTGGGGATTAGGCACAGTCACTTCTGTCTCCTTCCTCTGGTGCAGGAGGAATGTGCAGCCCATGACAGCCCAGAGCTCGCAGGGCTTGGACCTTGCCTGGTCTGGTCTGTTGACAATTTGCTCAGACTTGAGCCAGCAATGCACATTCCACCTCTGATCCATAAAAACATCTGAGTGCATACAACTCCATGGGATATTAGGACAGTAATTATGTATTGCTTCTTGTGGAGAAGAGTTTTTGTGGCCCTGGGAGGGACAGAAAAATCTGTGTGCAGAGAGGAGTCACCAGAGTCAGAAACCCCTGGGAAGGAAAGCCCAGCAGTGAGGCACACACAGGCCTTTATCAATCACTGCCTGCACTTGGAAAGGGAAAGATGGGAAGCCACTGGTCTGCATAAAGAACAGCATGAATGAAGCTTACCTTATTGCCTCACTCATCTCTCTATTCTTCTCAGGGCTGTTCAAGGAAAAGAACCTTCTATTTGGTCATAATTGAATATATGTATCTTTGGAGGATTGGCTTTTTCTCCCTCCCTTCCCTCCTCCAAGAAAAGTTGTGTTGCTCTTAGACTCATGACATTGTGTGGTTGAAATCCAGCTCTATGTAGCATAATATTAAAAATTGTCTGTTCCCTAAAGAGCTCTAAGAAGCGCTGCCAATTTATAAATCATGCTTTTGTCTTCCACACATATATATAATCACAAATAACTGCTATTTATAAAACCAGAAACATGTTTTTATTGCATTCTAAATTAGCATATGTTGTAGGTTCAGTGGCATATTGAAGCAAATCTATTTTATATGATCCACCATTGCTTGTCAAGTGTTTACCCTGCAGAGAAATTGACATAAATTACAAGTTTTAACAATATGCAGAATAAAAAACCCCAAAACTATTGTGATGTGCAGGTACCCAGAGCTCTCTCCCTGTGTTTCGGAAGAACCAAGCTCTGCTCTTTTGGGAAGTGGCAGTGTCAGGGTAGCAGGTCTTTGCCTTGGACAAAGGCTGTGGAGGGGCGAGTGCCAGTCCCAGCCAGTTCCCAGCCTTCTCTCCTGCCGTGGGGTGCCACTGGCATGGGAAGATGCTGTTTGTTGCAGCAGGGCGTGCTGTGAATGAAGAGATCTTTCTCTGTGTTTTGGGGATATTTTTGAATGGGATGTTTAGACAGTGCTAATGTGTACATACCAGTGCAGTATGGGTGACACTGGAGCTGCAGAACTTCACTGATTTTTAGTGAGAGTAATCTGTGTTAAGTTGCAGAGTGATACCAAAGCATAACACCTGTCTCCTGCCTTTGCTTTTTGAACAATTACTTTTCTTGGCTCCACTTTCAGCAAAAGTAAAGACTTCCACAGGGAATTTCATTTGATACCAACTGACATTTGTAGCAGCGAGCCTCCTTTTCCTGTGCATTTGTTACTCTGTAAGTCACAGATGGGTGGAAACAGTCTAGCTCCATTCAGATCACAGTGCTGGGCAGGCTTTCTGGCTGTGTCCAAATTCATTCTTGTATCTCTTGCAGAATGATGCAATTCAGCAGCACAGGACTTTAAAACAACCAAATAACATATTGGGGTGAAAGATAGTGAGAAAGTTAAGTGTTTCAGCCTAAAATACCATATTCTGTTTCAAGGTTAAATTACCAGCCATATTTTAGATTTCTTTAATGTAATCCTATTCAGTTGTGGCTGACTATGAAATAGTATTGGTCTAAAAAAATGATTAATTATGAGTTGACAGTGGTTGCCCCTTTTGCCAAACTCAGTAATATTGTCAGGTTCTGAGTTTTGCCTCTGCTGTTTTTCACTGGACAGGGTTTAACTGGGCTGTTGTGCTTTGACACAAGTGAAGCAGAGGCTCTTACAGACTCTTTCAGAGCAGAGGTTCTGCTTGTTTCAAAGGTCAGGACACATGCCCCAATCTCCTAGACATACAAAGTAACCACATCTGACACAGCAAAACTTACTTGTCTTGAGCTCTCTTAATGTAGCATATTTAACATGAGCAATTGCCTCATTTATTTAACAGCATTCATATTCTATTAACCCTGTACACATGAAGAACAGCATACCTCTCCATAAACCACTTCTCAGTTTCCATGTTTTCTCCTTTTTTTTAAAGGAATTAGCTAAGAGGACTCCCTCTAAGCATCCTGATCACCCAGCTGTCCAGAATGCACTCCAGGCAATGAAGACAGTCTGTACAAATATCAACGAGACCAAGAGACAGATGGAGAAACTGGAAGCCCTTGAACAGTTGCAGTCCCACATTGAAGGATGGGAGGTAGGATGTAGGACCAGCAAGCTCCCTGGAGGCTGTTAACTGCACAGTTTAATGACTCATGTTGTGTATAGGGATTTATTTGTTTCTTTTGTGATGTGTAAACTCTTGAAGGTGCGGGCAGCAAGACTCAGAGGAATTTAAAATTTAATATGTATTTTGTGTGTGCAGGCTGGTGCTAAATTGTAGCAGGACAAGCAAATTATTGAAGAAAGGAGGATGTTAGAACTAGAATGGAACTGACATTTCTAATGGGCAGATCTCACTTGAAAGGTTGAAAACCTTATGAGTGTATCAGTTATTTCACAGTTTAATGGCAGGTAAAATAAGGGCGTGTTTGTAAAAGATCTTCATTGTGCACTCATAAAGGAAAGTTAATCTCTCTTTTATGTTTCAGGGGTCAAATCTGACAGATATTTGCACACAGCTCTTGCTGCAAGGGACTTTGTTAAAAATCTCAGCAGGAAACATCCAGGAGAGAATGTTCTTTCTATTTGATAATCTCTTGGTCTACTGCAAGAGAAAATCCAGGTGAGTCCCTCTGTATTTTCAGTTTTACCATTCAGAAGATTTGTATGTGGAAGCTGTGATCAATTACTGATCATTCACTGTATTCTCTGTTGCTCTGTGGGGCTGAGTCACAGGTGGAAATTTCCTCTGTTCTTGACTATTCCTATCACTTAGGTAATAGGAGAGAGAAGTCACTATGTGGTAGGACAAATATTCCAGGCAGTATCGGAGTGCCCCTCTGGGAAGTGTGCAGTCCGAAGAGGAGTTAAAACAGTGCAGCTAAAGCTCAGGGTGAGTTCTTACAGACAAAAAGCTTCTGAGGGCAGCTGCATCTCCAGGAATTATATGAAGGTGCCAACTTACATTGTGAAGTTATGATGGTGATGTGGAAAGTGATAAAAAGCCAACATAGGGAAAGTGGAAGACTAAGCAAACATAACATAGATGCAGAGCCCAGGGGAGTGAGAAAGAGATGAAGATTTGGCTGTTGCTGTCAGCATTTACAGCAAATGTGCTCTGTTTATTGTCTTCCTTTCTTATCCTGGTAATTTTTTTTACATCATCCCACCTGATAAACCGTAAGTATTATTAACACCTGCTGCTTATAGTTAAAATAGCATTGGTAGAGTGGAAGGCAACTTGCTTCTGCAGCAATTATATGGTATTTCAGTTCCTGAGCTTTTCACCTTTACAACCCCAGTCTTATTCTCATGTCTTTGTCTGTTCTGAATTTACAATGCATTTTCTGCACTCCCTTCTCCTCTACCCACCTTTCCTGTAATACAATTCCCCTGCTTCAAGTTATACTTCCTTACTGGTGATGGCCAAATAGAACAGCCAACCCAGTTAGAAATTCTGTAAAACTAGTATTCTCTCCAAAGAAAATTCTTATTTCTCAAAATTTTGGTCTTTTTATCCATTTTTTTTCCTTTTTCTTTCTCTCTTTTTTTTTTTTCCCCAGGGAAACAATGGAAATTTTGGAACCATTAAACTGTGAAAGCTAATTTTAGTAATATCCAGACTTTCTTTGAGTGTACAATGCCAAAATTATACAACCTAAATACAAATTATTAGGTGACACCTACATTCAAAATTAGATGAGATATAGATGCTTAAATTAAAAAAAATACACTATTAAATCTAAAATACTTAAAGTGTAATCTACCCGAAGCATTCTGACTCTGAAATGACACAAAGGAGAGGAAACACTTCACTTGGACCCTTTACCAGATTTACTAAAGTCCAAAATTTTGTATGAAACAGAGTTCAGAAATTTGTGTGGTTTTTAACAGAAACTATTCCCTAAAAAGAAAAAAAAAAATCAGTTAATTTGATACTAATCTTCCACTCCTTCAGAGCTCTTAGAAACTGTTTTTCTAGCCTGTTTGTAGCTGAGGTTAGCCTAACTCCAGTGCTGTCTAGACAGTTTTCCTGGAACACTAAGATTTTGAAAATAAAATGTTCTAGTGCCCTTTAAGCAGAACTTTCTTTTTATTCAGAAGACATTACCAAGCTCCTCTGTAGTTTGGCTTGATTTTGGAGGAGCCTGCTGTTAACACTTAGATTTCTCAAGGGATTAGTATTGTTTACCTTTGTCTAACAATGTAACTCAAACTGATGGGATGTCGAGGATCTGATTTCCATTAAAAAGCATAATATCTCATTGAGTCTGCTGGGAGTTGTCAAATGTACAAGATATATTTTGATCACTGAGCTACTTTAATTTTGGATATTTCTGCTGTCTAGCTGCTATTCATAATTAGTCTAGAATGGAAATCAATTTCTTTTCCTTTGTGTCGGTGCATCCATTTGTCCAGTGCTCTCAAACAACTGACATGTTAGTGGGACACACCTTAAAAAAAAACGCAAAACCCATTAAAAAACTGTCTCTGTTCCTAATTTGAGATTCAATGACTTAGTTTTCATCTCATTGTGTTACGGAACTTGTAGAAATTAGTGGAGTATTTTTAGATTTAAAAATGCAGTCAGAATTCAAGGCTCAGTCTTTGATAAGTAATCAACAATGCAGCATTTTAATCTGGACATCATATTTCTTCACAATAACATAAATTAGGAGTAGGATTGTCAAATCCTTGCAAAAGTGTAGGGAATTCTGCCAAATTGCTGACATAGATTTTCAGAGCTGAGTGTTGCTTTTTGGTTTTAGCAGGATTGTAGACTGCTGTTTAAATTGAATCATGATGTCATGAACAATATGTTTCATGTAGGGAAATAGTCTGAACAGTTAAAGGGTTTCTCTAGAGCAGGACAGGTTTTCTTTTAACTTGAGGAGTTGTCTTTGGGAAAGGATCCAATAGCTCCCAAGATCACAGTCCCTGTCAGTCAGATTGGATGTAAATACGTGGTCATCACCAAATGTCTATTTGTCACTAAAGGGAGTTGTAAAAGAAAAGATTGGTAATCTCACCTGATTCTAATCTCTAATCTGATTCTAATCTCACCTCAGTTTATTATAGGTACTTCACTCTCACAAGAAATTTTTTCCCCAGCTGATTTTTATTGCAATATTTTTTGAATCTTATGAGGTACTGGCAAATTGCCACAGCAGAACCTTCACTGACTGGAATCTGGACACCTGCCACCTCTTAATGACCATTTGACCAGCTGTGTTTTGGCTTGCATAGCAGGGTTATTCTTGGATAGTAGAGCACAACAGGTGTCACTTGGGTAGTTTTAAATCTCTTTTAGCCATAAAAATCAAAACATGACTAGTAATGAAAAGTGCTTTCCTGAGTTCAAGAGACTATAAAGCTTATGGATAAGGATGTAAACTTGGGTGCAAAGTTGCCCCAGCAGAATTTTCCCTACAACAACATGTAACACATGTGGCAGGCCGTGTGACACTGGCCTCTTTACATAGTTCATTTCATATTTGAAGTATGGTGCCTACCACAAAATGATCACAGCTTTAGGCAAAAAGAGGAGTCAAATGTAATGTTGTCAGGTGATTGCAGTTGTCATCCCAGGGCCGCGTGCTGTTCATGGACATGTATTTCAGTCAGTCATCAAGAATGTAAATCTTGAAGCCACCTGCATCTTCACATAACCTGGCAAAACAAGGCTGTTATTGCTATACTAACACTGGTATATACCTGTCTTGGAAATCTGAATGAGAATTCCAATTATTTAACACCAGAGGTGTGGTCAAATACCACCAGTCACTATATTGGAATCCTCCTTTAATATCTCAGATTGATTTATTCATATATATGTTAGACTGTTTGCTTATGTGTTGTAACAGTCTTCATCCTAATTGCAGAGTTACTGGGAAAAAAGCATCTAAAAGGACAAAGTCAGTCAACGGGTCCCTTTATATCTTCAGGGGCCGAATAAATACAGAGGTCATGGAAGTAGAGAATGTGGAAGATGGAACAGGTAAATGACTAAATATTGCTTTTAAAAGCACAGCAAGTTCAGATCTTCTGTTGGAAGGTGGTGCAAAAGTACTTGTCCATCTCCTTTAGTAAAATCTGAAGCAATTTATAAAACTTGTAGCCACCTTCATTATTGGACCAGCTTATGTGGTTGAAAGACTGGAAATGCTTTCAGGCACTAGTCCTTCCTTCTGAAATGACTTTATTAAGAGCATATGTTCCCAGAAGCTTTTCTGGTTTTGGTCCTAATCCAAGTTAATTTAATAAAAGTTGCTTCTTTCTTCTTTCTGTATTTTTTTTTACGTCTTTAGCCATTAAAGCTAAAATAACAGAAATTCTTGATCTTCTTCTCATTTAGAATGCTACTAAATACTAGTCTTAGTATCCGAATTAGTAGCATGGGATGTGACCATGAGCAAAATATGGGAATGGCAGTTCTGTTATGATTCTTGTATCCTGACACAGCCAAGGAAGACTGGGTGGGTTTCTGATTCCATCCATAAAGGCCACACCACTGCTGCCCCTATTGTAACAAGCCAGGAAGTACTATTATGTCCTTTAAACAGTCAACACATAAAGAGTTTCCATGTTGTGGGGACTAAAATTCGTGCAGTGCAGGAAGATAGCATGTCCCCAGGAAATTCAGAGCAAATACTCTGAGCAAACATGGACTCTTCCACTGATGGCCTTGTATTTAAAACACTTTAGTCTTTATTCTGAGGTGAAATCAGCAAGTGTCACTCTTAGGACTGAAGCATTCAGTCAGTTTGAGCAGCCTGTTGATACTTGTATTTCCAGAGTGGTAAGTACAGCTGGTTCCATGGGCAGTCGGTAAGGAACACCTGAGGAATCAAGGTCTTCAAAGATCATGGTTTTACTGAAAGTGTCCCACATGGTTTGGTTAAAGGAGCAGGCTTCCTGCTCACCATGTGCTTGTGCTTGGGTCTTTTGCAGCAGATTACCACAGCAATGGCTACACGGTGACAAATGGCTGGAAGATTCACAACACAGCCAAAAACAAGTGGTTTGTCTGTATGGCCAAGACTGCCGAGGATAAACAGAAGTGGCTGGATGCTATAATCAGGGAAAGGGAGCAGAGAGAGAGTAAGTGGATGATGTGTTTTGTACTGCGCTTGCAGGAAAAATGTATACGCACATACATGTATTTGAGAGAAAGAAAAAAGGTTGCACATTTTCCTCCATGGAGAAAATGAAAATCTGTCCTTAATGTTTTCCAAAAGCTAGGAAACAGCTCTGAGGTCTCAGAATGTTCTTGATTCGTTGCAGTGTCTTACCATAAGGCAGTTAGGATGAGCTCCTCTTCCCAAAAAATTCACAGTTCTCCTTTTTTCTAGCTTTACACTGGTCACTTAAATTCTGCCTAATGTCAGTCTCTGCTAAAATTAGGCATGGAAGTAGAGGACTGCTTCAGGCTGCCTGTTCTCAAGCTAGTCTTGGAGCTGTCTAAAATCTGCGTCTCTTTTGCACTCCAGAGTTGTCCAGATTTGCAAGTTCTAGAGTAACATATCCAGAAAACCATGTGTTCAGGCTACAAGACATAAAGCATCTACAGCACCAAAACAACTTTTGTGAATGCTGTCCTCTTAAAGCAATTTGTAAATCTAAAGAGAACAGGGACAGAAAATGCCAGCTATGTGGATAGTTATAACAGAGACACCTCCTGTTTTCAGAGATCATCCCCCTGCCTGTAGCAATTTTCAAGTTTTGTTTTTTTCAAGCAATTTTCAATGAAGACCAATACAATCTCCTACTCTTCCAAGCATTTAAATGGCTTTAGCAAGTCTTATGCTTGAAGCTATTTCAATTGCTACAGGAAATCAGTTTCAGAAGGTTGAGAATCGCAGAATCATTGAGTGGTTTGGACTGGAAGAAACCCTAAAGGCCATTTAAGGCCATGGGTGGGGACACCTTTCTCTATCCAAGGTTGCTCCAAGCCCCATCCAACCTGGCCTTGGACACTTTCAGGGCTGGGGCAGCCACAGCTGCTCTGGACCCTGTGCCAGGGCTTCCCCATCCTTACAAGGAACAATTCCTGCCCAATATCCCATCCATCCCTGCCCTCTGGCAGTGGGAAGCCATTCCCTGTGTCCTGTCCCTCCATCTCATGTTCCCAGTCCCTCTCCAGCTCTCCTGGAAGGGGCTCTGAGGTCTGTCTGGAACTTTCCTTTCTCCAGGTGAGCACCCCCAGCTCTCCCCGCCTGGCTCCAGAGCAGAGGGGCTCCAGTCCTGGGAGCAGCTCTGGGGTCTCCTCTGGACTTCTCCAGCAGCTCCAAGTTCTTGTGTTGAGGGCCTCAGACTGAACACAGCACTGCAGATGGGCTCCCAGAAGAGCAGAGCAGAGGGGCAGAATCCCCCCCTCCCCTGCTGCCCGTGCTGGGGCATCAGCCCATGGGGCGTTTCTGTGTGGCTGGGTCATGTCCAGCTTTTCATCCACCTGCACCCATAAGTGTTTCTCTCCAGGGCTGCTCTACTTTCTCCCAGCCTGTATTTGTGCTTGGGATTGCCCTGACCCATGCTCATCTTGCTTTGGACTTCCTTCATGTTATGTAAATCATTCTGTCTTGTGTGGTATGATATAAGCATAAGTTTAAAGCTGCTTTTTAAAATGTAGAAGAAAAACTGGATCTTGGTGGTGCTAAACTTACCAATGACAGTTTTGTACTCAGATAAAAAAATTACCTAATTTCCCCCTTAAATGGAAAATAAATCAATCAATTTTTGTGTTTCTGCAATTTTTGATGTTTGGCCTCAGCTTTTGACTTCAAGGAAACATTTTATTTGGTATTAAAGATCTGAAGAAATTTCTGCTTTGTATTCCAGGTTTGAAACTGGGAATGGAGAGGGATGCATATGTCATGATTGCAGAGAAAGGAGAGAAGCTGTACCAAATGATGATGAGCAAGAAAGTGAACCTTATCAAAGATAGGAGAAGAAAATTAAGTACTGTTCCCAAGTGCTTTCTTGGCAAGTAAGTGGTATTTGAATTGAAAAGGTCTTTCATGCCAGTTAATGGACTCTAGAATTTCTAGGGATGGCATTGTGACACAGATCAGATGCGTTTTGATGCAGCTTAATTAGAAAGACCCTAAACCCCATTACAGTAGTGATTTATTAAAAAATAATAATTGATTTTTGTTTCACACCATACACAGGCTGAATAGTGTGACAGCTCACTGTTTTGCAGAAGCAAGTGCCACTTGGAGCTAACTGTGTGTGCTCTGCTCCCCTTTGCAGCGAGTTTGTATCCTGGCTCACTGAGATTGGAGAGATAAGCAAACCAGAGGAAGGGGTCAACCTGGGACAGGCACTATTGGAAAATGGAATCATTCATCATGGTGAGTGTGCCACGTCGTAAAAAGGTATCAGATTTCAGTAATGCCCTGGAAATAAGGGTGGGAAACTTAATGAAGTTGTTCACATGATGTTTAAATACTTTCTGCTGCCATACCCATCAAATCCTCAAAATGTTTAGTGATTTTTGGGATTAATGAGTGGGTAAATTTATGTAATGAAAAGAGAACTTGTTTGGTATCCAGAAAGTGTTTGTGTCTGCAGTTGCTTGATTTCTCTGCAACGTCTTAGTTGGGGTGTATATCAGGTGTATATTCCTTTGTACTGTGTGTGTTTGAAGATGTGTTAAAGTCCATAAATACAGCTTTGCACATGAGACAACAGCAATCCAGAGAAGAGTGGAGCAGTGCTCTTTTAGACCAGGGCACAGGTGATGGGTCATTCAAATGACTCTGCTTGTCACAAAAGAAAGAAATAATGGAGGGTTTGTTGTGTTTCCAGCTCATTTGGCAAGAATGTTTTTCTTTAAAATAGTGAGGGACCGTATTCTTTCATCTCACCCACCTGATGACCTTGAAGTGTTGTGATGAGGTGTTCTAGAAGGGTAGGACAGCGCATACAAAAGTGCTGCATGACTGAAGTATGCTTGTTTGAAAATTTTCTGTGCTACCTGCATTTCTACTGAAAGGTCATTATCCAGATTACATTGTTTAAATTCAGATTTATCCTGTTGTTTCCTACTGTTTCCATATTGTGTAATGCAGAGAGGGCAACACAATCTTGCTCTAATTAAACAGCAAATATCCCAGTTTCAGTGTTCAGGTGAGTTTATGTGCAGTCAGCTGCAAAATGCACATCAAAGCAATACTGTAGGTGGGTCATCTGCAAAAATGGCTGTAAGTGCTGGGATAACTATTGTGGGAATTTGCAACAATTTGTTCAAAACTCATCAAGAAAGGTCAGATGTTCCCAATTCCCTTCACTAGGACTGTTTCCAAAGACTTACATTAACTGAATCTGATGTATAATTTTAAAAATCCAATTTTTACTAACTGGCCTATAAAGAACATGGTGGGGACAAAAGACAATTTAAATTATCATGGTGATGTTTTAGTTTCAGATAAGCACCAGTTTAAGAATGAACAGGTGATGTACAGATTTCGCTATGATGATGGAACATACAAGCCAAGAAGTGAATTGGAAGACATTGTGTCCAAGGTTTGTATTATCTTTCTTAGTTGGAACTTTGGGATTTTCATCACGAAGTTTGCTCTCCCTCTGAATGTCATTGACCTGTTGTGTGGGAGATTGCCATTGCTGTTGATCTGTGTTGTATTGAGCTGTCCATCCTAATGCCACAGGGGACATTCACATTAGGAGAGGAAGTAGAGTTTAGTAATGAACACCAATACAGTTGTGACTGCACCCAAGACTGCTGATTGGAATCCCAGTAGAGTAACAAAAGGTTTTAAAACAGTAGGTGATAACATGTCTGCTGCAAATCTGGGCGTTGTGGTTCAGGGGGATAGAAGAGATCAATATTTAACTGTTCCTAATAATTGTTTGTCAAATGAGTTCTGTTGATGCCATATTTGTCCACATACCTTTTAATAAATTCATTTTTTTCCTATGGACATTGGTTAAAGGGTTAATTGTGAGGAGGGATTAATGGAGATGATTAGAGATAAAAATAGATTTCTGGCTTTTGGAAGCCAGGAAAGAAGAAAGAATGTTTGACAGAGAGGCTAACATAACTGTTTTGAATGTCAATATTAATAAAAAATTCCAGCTGAGTAGAGACATCAGTGTCCAGGTTTTGCTAGCATTAGCTAGTCAGTGTTTCTTTGAAAAGGCAAAAGCTGCTAACACTCAGCATCTTCCATTCTTCAGGGGGTGAGGTTGTACTGCCGACTGCACTGCCTGTATACTCCAGTGGTCAAGTAAGCTCCCCTTCATGATCCCTTTCTATTTACTAGCTGACTTTGTTAAAAGGCTGATGTTACTATTGAAATCTTTCTAGTTTCTTACTATGAGCAATAATTTTCTGAATTTTCTTGGTTCTTCTGCTGCCCTTGCATTTCCACAGCTTAGATCTGTAGTTGCAATGCTGCTGCTGCTAGAGGATGTTGGAACTGGGGATTCAGGGAGAGTGAGCAGCTGGGTATGGTTACAGTGGCTCTGATTCAGGGCAGATCATGTGGTGGGGATTGTAGTTGCTGTATTATTTGGTTTATAGAAAATGTCAACAGATTCTGAAGTGACGTAAACAGATTCCAGTGTGGTGCTAGGATTCTGTCATTTGGAGTACCCTAAACAAACAAAAGCCAGTCTGAAGCAGAATAAAAGATGAAGCTGTAATTTGAAGAAACCCTGAAAGTTTTGTGTGGATTCTTAAGAACTTGGCTCTGTATAAATAACTGCTGAAGAATTGAAATAGTCTGCAGGTCCTAGGTAACTCTTCCCAGAGGCCAGGAGATGATTTTCAGATGTTGTTTACCTTACTGTGAAATAGATTAACATTTCTAGCCTATAATGGAAACCACCATGAACTCTGTAGTTGTTCTACAACTGCATGGAAGATTAGGCATTTTCACTTAGGAGAACTTAATTTTTTACAAGAAACTGATGAGAGAGAAAAAACATCTAGTGGAGATGGTTGGATTCTCAAATTCAACAAAACTGTCCTCTTGTCCATGTGTTGTACAGCTGAATTTTCACTGAGAGATGCCACTAGGCCTTGGACCAAGATTGATGGTCCTTATCAAAACTGTCTGCATCTCTAGGAAAGTTTTGAGAGTTACTTCTCATCTGGAACTCCCTACTCTTTAGTGCTCCATACTTTAATGTTTCATTCATGGTGCTGACATTTCAAAAGTACATTTTCCCAAGATAAGAGTGTGAGAGGGGAAATCTGCCCAGAAAACTCCTACAGATTTGTTCTGTGCTTAGCACATTACTGGGAGACAAGTTGAAAATTGTATGTAAGCACTATGAGGAAAGCTTTTTCTCAGAGGTCACATTACTGGAAATGCTGTCATGTTTTGTTGGTTTTTTTCCAAACTCTGAAAGTCCACCTTTTCTTTCTAATTTCTCACACCCTGCATTCTGCAAACACGCAGACATTTCTGCTGTATTTAATTACAACAGTCAGTCACAACATATTTGTATATGTAGATGATTAGTAAAAGGAATAAGGTTGGGCAGAATGGGTTTTAGATGGTGTTTGGATATTAGATTTTTAGGAAAAAGGCTGTATTGGATAGTGTGGTGCTAATGAAAGAGGCTGATTTGACAGAACTGAAGAATAAAGTCTTGTCTTGGTCTGCCTCATGGATCCATCCAGACTCTAAAACAGCCCCAGTGGCTGTGCTTCCTTCTAGAGTCATGCCAGTGGAGCTCAAGCTTCAAATACAAGGACCACTCCAAGGGTGAGAGAGGAATTAATTCTTCATACTCATTCAGCATTTGGCCTCTCTACTGAGACTCTCAGTGAGAGGGAGCCAATTAATGCAAATTAATTGTGGTAATGGCTTTTGTGATGTGGAACTAGGAACTGGATCAAGACCATGAACCTTACTTCACATGGGCCAGTAAACAGCCTTAAAATGGCTTTTATGATTTTCAAATTTGGATTAAATCCAGTGACCTTGGAGGTGAAAGGTGTTAGAGCCTGATGTCCTGAGCCACTTATACCTCTTGTATTTGTATAAAAATTCTTTAGAAATATTTCACAAAATGCTAAAACCATCAATTATCTCCATGGCTTTGAGAATAGAAATGGAAGAAAACTGCAAAAAGCATCTAGTTACAATAGGGTTCCTTTTCATTCTTGCAGGAACAGTTCTGCTCTCTGCAAGGGCTGGGTGTGAGCTGGTGCTAGTTGTGTTACAAGAATTAAACACAGCCCTTCTTATTTACAATTACTGAAATTATCTAATTCCATAAAAGGATGGTGCATATTTGTGTCTGGCTGTTATGTGGTATTTTACTAAAGGAAGTGAAATCTGAACAAGTGTGGAAAATCTCTCTTGTCGAAATAGACTAAAAGCTGCCTAATTCCATGAGCCTCACAAAAAGAAGGCACAGAGGGAATGTATAGAGTCCCTGTCTATGAATACATTAATAGGTAAATGCTAGAGAAGAATTATTGAAGCCTATAGATGGGACTGGTATTGAGCCAAAAGATGTGAGCTGGACATCAATGGATTTTGGATGATTTCCAGCCAGAAAAGTGTGAGTTTTAGTGGGACTGCTGGTGGCAGTATTCTAGCCTGAGTTACAGCAGCAGCTTAGGAAATCGGTGAAAAGAATCTTCTGGTTGCCTCTGGTGGGAATGTGAGCTTCCTGATGATGGCTCCAAACAACATGTAGAGAAATTCTAAGTAACACTACTTTGTGTTGATCTGAACTAGCTTCCTAATTCAAGCTGCTAGGGAAGTTTAAAACTTCCTACAGAGAAAAGATGGCTGCTTATCAGTAGTAGGTCACAATAGTATATATAGGTTTAGAGTGTAAAAGAAATATATACCTTTTTGTCCTGATTTTCACTGAATTCTCTTTCTTAATTAGAGACCGTGACTACCACCTAAAGACATACAAATCAGTAATCCCTGCAAGTAAACTGGTGGACTGGCTTATTGCACAGGTAAGAAAAGTTTTAAGATCCTCTCTTTGCTAAGACTTCACTTTGCTAAGAAGCACTTCATAATCCTAAAACTTTCCCTTTTCAATTTATCAGTGGAAAATTTAAAAGTGATTTGGTTGGTGTTTTTACCTGTGTGCATCTGCTTTCTTTTCTCCTCCCAGGGAGCTGTAAACAGTCATGGTTTGAGGTCATCTTAATTGCTGGGTTTACACATCCCAAGGCAACCAGCCACCATGATTAGGGTTTAGACATCACATCATTACCAAAACTAGACAGCAATTATAATAATTGTAATGGTGGCAGCAGTAATAAGGGTAATAGTAATGTGCTCTGGACATGCTTCTTCACTGTGGTACTGATTGTTAACTGTTTCTGTAATTTTGATGACTCAAATGGGGAGACTGTATGGAATAAACCTAAGTTAACATGTCAAAATTAGTTTATCTAGTTTCACATCTAGTTTCTGTATGAAAAGGTTGAGACACATTTTGTCAAGATTGATTATTGTAGATTGCTCTGTTTTCTGAAGATTTTCATTGCTCCCTTTGTTGTATTTGGAAAAATACCTTTGTAACCTTTAGAAGTACTTAGTGATCTGAAAGAATTAAAGCTATATTTTCTAATTAGAGAATGCTGTTTTGCTAGGGGAATTTTGAGGCCAAGGTAACATCATCAACATCAACAACAACAACAACTCCAGTTTAGACCCTTCCTGTGCAAAGACTTTGTTACCTAGAACAAACATAGACTGCTAAAAGTTTAAGATGGTAATATTAGAAGGCATTTCTCCTCCAGTTTATTTACAGTTGAAAGAATAAATTGGATTTTTAAATGCCAGTCTCTGTAAAATAAACTACCCATTTATCCCATAAAATAACACCATGTGAAGTTGAGTGTTGTCTCATGAGAGGATGTTGAAAATAAGAGAAGACTTGAAATTAGGTTGTAGTAAAAGCTAAACTTTTGGTTTCTTAAAGTTATTTTCTTGGCTTTCCTTGTGTGATTACCTGGTCACACAATTCTTTCAGAACTGCCTTGATGCCCTTTCTACCAAGACAACAGTATTTAGTTCTTAATTTGTAAACGTTTGTCTTTTCTGCTCTCAGGCAATTTAACAAAAGCTAGTAGTGCTTTCCTTGTGTGATTACCTGGTCACACAATTCTTTCAGAACTGCCTTGATGCCTTTTCTACCAAGACAACAGTATTTAGTTCTTAATTTGTAAATGTTTGTCTTTTCTGCTCTCAGCCAATTTAACAAAAGCTAGTAGTGCTGTGTATTGGCCAGAGGTGATCTTGTTCTATCCTGTATTTAAATAATGCTGATACACCATAGTGATGGGCTTTGCCAACATTTGCTTGGGAAGTAACTACTGCTTTCCTTAGCAGCATTTGAAGTCGGACTGATGTTCTGCTGCTGACAAGATCAGAGAGTGCTTGAAACACTTATTATTTTTTGCCTAAAACAAAGTCAGTACACTACCCTGCAGCTGCTGTGAGAGCTTTCGGGTATCTAGTTCTTCAGACGGAGGGGAGAAAAGCTGAAATACTTGTGTAGGATACAGCTTCTTGTTAAATAGAACTGAAAGTAATACACTGAAATTGCTTCTGTTGCCAAAGCAGCAGGTGCCCTCCCTGCTGGAATGAGCTGAGCAGCTGCTCTCACTGGGATAGAAGACACCAGGTTCCCCTGTGTCCTTTTGCTCATCTCTTATCAAGGGACCAGCCAGCGTTAACAATCTTTGTAAGACCAGTAGTGCCTTCTGATTTTTAGCAGCACTATTTAAAACTCACTTGTCTGCCTAAAAAGTACAACCATGTTTGTAAAGTCTTCACTTGTGGCTGCAAATTAACAGATATATCAAGAAAACAAAGCATTTCTTGTATTTAACTGACTTGTAGATATAAAGCTTAAGGCTGTTGTTTCAGGGAAGTCTGTAAATTTGCAAGTCCCCTTTGGTATCTGTTTTGACTGACTACACTCAAGGCTTCAGGTAGTAAGAAACAGAAGCCTTTGTAATCTGCTGTGTAAGCAAACTGCCACTGTAGTTTTAACCTGTCTGACCTTTGGAGTTCACATACTTAGCTTTTTCTCCCATGAGCTGAATATGGATGGGATCTCTCAGCTTCAAAGGAGGAGTTTTCTTGTCTGTGACTAATGGGCTCTGAAGTCCAACACTCTGATTTCAAATAAAAAGTCTTTACATTGAGATAGTATGGTATCTTTCCCCAGTGCTGGTCCTTGATCCTCTGGTTCTGGAGGAGGGAGAGATGCTGTCTGGAGGGATGAAAAGTGTTTGGGCAATGGGATGCCTGTTTTAATGACTTGCTATTGTTCCCTACACAGAGCATCCTGCTAATTTCAGAGCTGCAAGCTGTGCGGTGGGGAAGGGGGAGTAATTTTCCTTAGAAAATTATCCGAGGTGTAACATTATTCTCCTGTTTCTAGGGAGACTGTCAGACTCGGGAGGAAGCTGTCACACTGGGCGTGGGACTCTGCAATAACGGCTTCATGCATCATGGTAATGCATCAATTTGCTACCCCCAGCAAATGAAATGAGCTCTTACTTCAGTCAGATTAGCTATTCTAGGCTGTGTCATACATGCTGTGTACACAATTTGCAAGCACTCCTGCAGGTCCTTCTAGAACACAGTCCATGAGCTAATACATGACTAGGCCTGGTGCCTTCCCAAAGGAAGCCATTTGGTGATAGTTATGGGAAGCACTGAAGGGATTAGACAAGCTAGAAGGAGCGTGTTTTTTCACTGCATCTCTTCCAGAGCCATGTGAACAATGCACAAGCCTAGAGCTCTCCTGAAATATCACCAAAAAATATCAGCTGTTAAGTAAAATTGCCTAGTTCTTGCATCTTGGATAACAAACACTATCCTCAGTGCTGAGGCATCCAAATCTGAAGTGCCAAATTCCCAAGTTAGGCATCATCCATCCCCAAACAAGGCAAGTAAACAAATCAGATCTGTAGCTGTATGAAATAGAACATGCAAGTCCTAAGAGTAAACATAGTTTGTCAAATGAAACATGCAGTTTTAGTCATAGATAACATTTGTTCGCTGTATTTCGAATAGTGTTTCTAAGAGCAGATTATTGTAAATAACTAATGGAGAACTTCCATAGTAGTTAAGAGTAATGTAAGAATAGTTGGGCTCTTTTTTAAAGAGTTTGGTCTGTTCTGGGCATTTATTGCATTCTTTGTCAAGGAAGACCTTTGCATAAATACATGTTGGATGTAGGAGTTCCTCATCACTTGTTGCTTTCATTTGAAGGCT
The DNA here is from genome assembly GCA_003676055.1 of Chloebia gouldiae. NCBI lineage: Eukaryota > Metazoa > Chordata > Aves > Passeriformes > Passeridae > Chloebia > Chloebia gouldiae. The sequence goes on along the minus strand of QUSF01000169.1, from coordinate 188,274 downwards.
CCAGGTCTTGTATTTGAAAAACTGATGAAGAACTTTTTCATGCCTTCTAGAATTTTGTAGATCTCATTTCCATCTCAATTATTTTTTTAAGGTTGAGCCTTAGTCTATGTGGACACCTTATGTGCTTTTAAACAGCCCTTTACCCCTCTTGGCTCCTTTTATAGTTTTTTTATATTCATTTGGATGTAGCAAAGGTGTGTGAGGTTTTGACTAGCATCTTCCTTCCAAGAGGATCTTTGGCATTTTATATAAATCCTGCATGCCAGTCATGAGCTACTATGCACTATGAAGAAAATTCTTGTCCTAAAATACAGAATTGGCTTAAAAATACAGAGCTGAGGAACTGACTGATAGAGATGCATCTGGTCTGTGTTCTGTAAAGATTGGGGTAATACTTAGAATTTCCTTTAACTTTCTGTTTCTCTCTTTTTTCCTTCATGTAAATGAATGTGTGTATTTCATATATATAATTTCCAGTCCTGGAGAAAAGTGAATTTAAGGATGAATCCTTATATTTCCGCTTTTATGCTGATGAAGAGATGGAGGGCACCAGTTCCAAGGGCAAGCAATTACGTAATGACTTCAAGCTTGTGGAAAACATCCTGGGAAAGAATCTTCTGGTAAGAAATATGTGAATGTGTAAACCTTGATGTTTCTGCTAAAATGGTATTGTTTTATAATAGAGGAGAATAATGAGAGAGTAGAATTAAAATGGGAAAATGCACATGTAGCTAGGTTTTTTCTTCACTGCATAAATGCTACTAATTCTTCATCTGCTTTGCTGTATATCTCTAACTTCTCCAACCTCTGACTTTTTAGTTAGGCAGACTGCATAACTTCCTCTAGGAGCACAGGAAATCCTTACATTGCAGGCCCCTTTCTGGAGAATCATTGCCTTCTCCAGGTATTTCAAATGGAATATTACCCATAGCCTGCCTTTTCATAAGGGGTGTCTCCAGCCCAGGAAGTTCCTAATGTTGATGCACATAGGGTTTCTTAAAAGTGTTTTGGTTCTTTGCTTTCAAACAATTCATATTTGCAATACCAGTGATCAGAGCAAGGTAGGCTATTAAAAATAATAGCAAATAAAACATCTTCATGAAAAGTAATGGTGGCTGCACTCCAAGAGGTAGGTAAGGTTGTGTAGCTGCTGGCAGCTGAAGTTGGGCATATCAAAGCCTCCCGGTTTTTGAATGTCTATTTCACAAATGCCTTCAAAATTCAACAGAAAAATCTGAATAGTCCCTTCAAGTGTAAAGTGCAAATTGGAGAGGAGAGGTAGTCTGGAAATTTTCCATTCAATCCCAAATATGAAGTGATAAAAGTATGTGTTGTGTTGGGCTGAAATTCATTCCACTTGCAACATTAAAAATCTAACCAGCAATTTACCTGATTTTCCAAAATCCTTTGTTGAATAAGCACTACTAGCATTGTTTCTGAAAATACTTAAAAATAGCCAAGAATGGGAAATTTACCACCCAGTCTTTCTACTTTCTTGTGCATCCTCTAATGTGAACATCACCTGAAAAGGAGTTTTCCCCAGATATTTTGCTATACATTATTTTAACTTGACTGTATGGTTCCTGCAGGACAGAATTATTCTGATTCTTGACTTTTTTTTTTTTTCCCCCCAAAGGTGATTTCCCATAAAAGGACATTTATAATCTGATTGAATTGATTTTAAAGGAAAAAGGACAGTATTTTAAAATAGTGCAAAAATCATCAGAAGCAAGAAAACTATTCTGAGTAATTTGTTTTCCCCCATGGCATGCTAGATTGAGTAGCTTTATTTTTCCTCTTAAATCTGTTCTTGTTTCATCAGATGGTTCTTAAATACATAATATTTACTCAAATGCAAGATATTTATCACTTAGGTTTTCCACTTGTCCATTTACCGGTGGCTAGGCTTGGTTTATTTTTCTGTAATGGGAAGTGAATTGTTAAGCTTTTTACATATTGTTAATTAACCACGAGAAAAGGATGAGTGAAATGTATATTTGTCATGATTGATATTATTTTAAAGAATATATATAAGGCAGGTCTATGTGACCTCAGTGCAAACAAGAGGAAGCAGAAATTCAGGAGCAAGAATTATGAAGGCGTCTGTCTGTCATGTAAGGTACAAACTGAGCACAGGGTATGGAATTGGTGTTTTTTGCCTTACACAAAGTCTATGTGCCTGTCTCTAGAGGAAGGACTTATGGATATCAGGAATTGTCCTCTCATTAGATAGAATTTTAGCCATGAGACTGCCATTATGCTGTAGAATCATGTAGAGTGTATTTAGAGCTATAAAAGGGAGGCCTGAGATCTGCAATTTGTGTGAAACTGATAGCTGCAAAGCACTCAGATCATTCATTATCACATCGGTGGGATGTATTCTGAAAAATAAACAGATGTCTGGACTCAATCTGTAGCACATTCACCAATGGAAAATACTGAATAATTATGAATTCCATAATCCAAAAGTGAAAGATTTATTGAAGGATGTAGGGGTAGGAGTTAAAATCAATTGCAGTTTCTAAAAGAAGAGTTAATTAACCACTGGAAAAAACTCTCAAGGGTGGGAATAGATTATTCACTTCTTAAAGATGGCAGATCATGCCTGAGTAGCTCCGGAAAATCTGCTTTAATATTTATTAAGGGCTCAATGCAGAAATACCTAAGATTAAATTTTATGGCTCATGTTTTGTAGGAAGTCAGAACAAATGGTCTCATAGTCCCTTTCCATCTTAAGATAGAAGTCCAGATCAGTTGTGGCTTGCAATGAAAAGTCTAATTTCTCATCTCCAGTCTTAACCTTTTCTGTGAACTCCACATTTATGAAGCATAAATGTGTGTAACTATTTGCTCTGTTTAAGATTTTACCAGAAGAGGATGACTATGGATTTGACATAGAAGAAAAGAACAAAGCAATTGTGGTGAAGTCAGTTCGACGAGAGTCCTCTGCCGAGGTAGGACCTCGCATTCATATTTGGTATCTAAGAATGTTTCAATACTTAGAAAAGTTACAAACCATCCTTTTAAAATCTGTTTCCTTTAAAGGCAGCTAATAGAAGATGGCTGTCTTCTACAATTCCTGGTAATAAGCTGTTTCTGTAAATTGATAAGTATTTTGGCATTACTGGGGGACTTGAATTATTGGTAAGAGATAGGATGAGAGCTGTATCTGTGTGATGATAGCTTACCTCAGGTTCCTTAGCAACTTTCATTTAAGGAAGGAGGGAAAGTAACACTCTTTTGGGATAGCAAAGATGTTTAATGGGGAAACAGGTTTATTTGAATGAAAGCTGTATTTTTAGATATGTATTTTCCCCTTAAGAAGCATGCAGTCATTTCTCTCTATGGTATTTTTTAGGAGTTCTACAGAATATATGTGCATTGTTTCCTTGAAGCACATAGATAGCCCAGATGTCTTAGGATCTGAGTATTTCTTAATCAGACATTTAGTTCTACAGAATTCTTATGTGGATCACACAGTGTGATCTTCCATAATGCACAGATACACTGCTGAAGATAAGAGAGGACTAAATGCTGTGTCAAGGGTTTCACAGTAAATTGTGGCACTCCAGACAGAGCTTCTAATTAAAAGTCCTAGACAACTATTACAGAATTTTTGAATGCCAATGTTAAAATTTGTTGGTTACTCCTTTGGACTACAAATAACTCCTGGGTGACTTGCCTAATCGAAATAGCTGAAGTGGACAGACAGGTTTTAGCAAGTTGAAAATGTCACATGGGAAGGAATTTTGAACTGAAGTTGAGTGTTAGAATGAAATTATTTCAGTGTTCCTGATTAATTTAGTTTATGGTCACCAAAGAAACCAAACCTATGCTTATCTAGTGCTCAAAATCAAAATAGGTTGGCCAAAACTGTTACTAATCTAAACCTGTGCTGTGAACCATTGCCTGCCAGACAATCCTCTGCCCATTTTTTGGCTGGAAGCTTGGGGAATAGCTTGCAAATCTGTTGTGTTTGAGGACGGCAGCACACCATTTTCTAAGGATTTTTTTCTTGATCTTTCAAGATAATCTTTGGCCATGAGCCCATCTTTTGAACTTGATCTAATAATACTGGTCCAGCAAAGAACTAAATCTGCATCTCCCTGAGCCAGAGTCTATGTGAGAGTAATGCTGTGTGGATCTCCTTTTTCAAGTCAAGAAACTTGTTAGTGGATTCCTGGCAGAATAGAAAAGGGTTTGACACGTTTGGAAGGAAACCCAACAGCTGAACCTTGAAGTTATATGAAGTAATTATAGTCTGGAAGATTTAATAAATGTTTAATGGTTCCTTGATAACTAACATCTAGTCCAAATGTTGCTGTGTTACATTTTAACTGGTAGAGATCATCAAGGGTAAGGTAGAGAGGTAGAGATCATCATGTGGCTATTGTCTAGTGGTCATCATAGGGGATCTCAGTCTTGTCATTGGATCTGTGACCATTGCCAAATAACTGAAGTTAGGTGCAAAACCTAGGATAATTAGGTGCAAAATCAAATGGCTTTTTAGACTAATGAAGAGCTAGTGCATCACTTAAAGTAGAGGTAGTTCTTATCACCATTTCAAACCAGGTTACTGGATAACCTATACCCAGTTCTGTGATTGGGTATAGGTTGGTTTTGCAAGGCTGATGGCTGAAACTGTCCACAGCTCCGGTGCCCAAGGTGTGGGAATTCACACTTTTGCACCTCACTGGGTATCACAGCCAGTCTGTTATGGGACTCTAGCTTTCAGTTGTGTCCCCTCACCCCTTGTTTTTTTATAGTCTCCTATTTTAATACCCCCTTTAAAATTTGTAGCAGAAAAGTACTAAGATTTATCCATTGCAAACTAAGATACATCTGTAGAGTGGCATATTTCTAAGGATACTGGCAAAATATCTTTGTAAATGCAGAAAACTTTAAGGAGGAGTGACAAATGACTTGATGAACCAACACTACTTATAGGGTATTCCACGTGAAAATAATCCAAGAAATGTCCATAAGTAGGGAACAGTTGAACCTTGAAGCCTGAGCTTTCAGAGTTGCTGCCAGTGATCCAAAGTGCTCTGTGGTGTTTGTTCCCTTTGCAGATGGCTGGCCTGCAAGCAGGAAGAAAAATCTATTCAATCAATGAGGATTTAGTATTCCTACGCCCATTTGCTGAAGTGGAAACCATCTTATCCCAGTCCTTCTGCTCACGAAGGCCACTTAGGATTCTGGTAGCCACCAAATCAAAGGAGTAAGTGCCAAGATGAGCAGAGAGAAAAGATTATTGAGAAATGTCAGTCACTAAGTAGTACTTCTACAGCTGTCGTGAAACCTGTGTAAACACTTCGCTTCATTCTCTTTATACTGCAGATAACTTATGGTTTCCTTGTATACAAACAAAATTGGATTGCAAAGATTGTCATTCTTTCTCAGGTGTGAAGCTTTTCACACTCTATTATGTGTATGGGAAAACGATTTCCACCTGTTAAAGCTTGGCTTATTTTTGGATGACTCTAACAATATCAGCCCTTACAGTTTTCCAGTCTGTTATTGTTTCTTATAATGAGAGCTGGCCCTCATTAGTGTCTTGTGTATTGTTAGATTCTGTAATCCCAGAATGTGCCATAGAACTGAACGTCTCAGTAACCATTTGTTGCTGAATTCTCGTCCAGAAGGTCTTGTCCAGTCTGTTTTGTTTTTTTAAAACTTTTTAGTGGGAAAAAATCCTCTGCTGATATAGGTCAGCACAACTGCACTGAAGTTTGAGTAGAAATGGAAGTGAATATAAATGCCTGAGAAAGTTCCTGTCAAGTGTTTATTTCACTTAAAGATGTAATAAATCAAGAAGTGACAAATTTAAATTAACAAATAGAATCTCCCATCTGCCTTGGAGATTGAAGATGGAGTATATTTCTTCAAGTCTGTTTATTTGTTATTTATTTGTAAACACTGTGGATGCTTACTTTCATGCAAACCCAGTTGAGAATGCCAAGAAAAGATTCTGTTAAGAACTGCCCAGAACTTTGGCAGCCTAAATTAAAACCATGCTTTCTCTTCTCCGTTATTTATCTGCAGGGTTATTAAAATCCCCGATTGTCCTGAAGCACTTTGCTTTCAGATCCGGGGAGCAGCACCACCATATGTTCATGCAGTAGGAAGAGGTAAGGAGAAGCTCTGTGGTACAGTTAAGTTGGTAGTACAGCTGAATAGATAGACTTGTGCATATAATGTGTATATATCTGTATATATGTGTATATATTTATTTCAGCAAAGACAGATCCAGGTTTTGTTGTCTAGCTTGTTCTATACAAGTTCTGATAAATTGAGTGACCATAGTGACAAGAACCTGTGATAGACAAGAATCACACTCATATACAGTATGAGATTTCCTGCCTCAAACAGCATATCACCTAAACAGATTCTAAGACAAACAGTATCATTATTATGAACTGAGTCTTGGGTCTCCAATCCCATCAATGCAATACAAGGAATAATTTAATTCCACAGTGGAAGAAACTTGAATGCTGCAATGCACAGTACCATGGACTCTTTAGAAGGCTTTATCACTTCAGCTCTTGCAAGCTGGAAATGGACTTGCTTAGTGTCCCTTCCCTTGTTTCTTTTGAGACTACTAAGGTAAAACTTAACAGCCACAGGGAAAAAAAAAAACCCTGTAAAACTGAGATGGTTGAGAAAAAGTTGAGGGGTCATGCTGTCTGTTGTTTCTTTAATATTTTTACCTGTAGTTGTCCACAATTGGGATCTGGGTTCTGAAGGTGCTGTAGGATCAGCAGGTTGGTAGACAAGTCATAACACAATCTAGACATCACAAACTGTGGCATAAGACTTGGAGACTACTTCTCCCTTTACATAGGCATATGTTCCTGCAAACTGCTCTCCTTGGTCTTTTTAAAAGGAGAAAACACAATTTGACAGAGATATTTACTATTTCTGTGCCTGACATATTAACTGAGCTACAAGCAAAGCATAGCTTTAACCTTTATGTTAAGCAGATAATCTTTTAGATTTTTACCTTTTAGACATACACCAGTTCCTTCCTTCAGAACAAATGTGTGTCTCCAGCTGAGTGCAGTTAGCTTAGGCAGTGCCCACAGATGGCACTGCCCAGCCATGTGTGTCCCAGGGACATACATTTACTACACCATTTTATAGTGGCATCTACAACCACTTTTTCACTATTTGGAGTGCAAGCTGGAAGTTGTAGCTAGGAAGATTGTTCTTTTTGGGGATTTTGCCTGGAAAAGACAAGTTACATTTGACATCATTGTGGTTTTGTGTAGCAAATTGTGTAACATGCAAGTATTCTGTTTTCCGGGTGCAAGAGGCTGGAACAAATAAAACAGTTTGTACTTAAGCAAGACCACAGGTAATGTAACCATAAGCCTAAAAGAGAACCATATAAGAATACAAAAGAATTTCCCACAGAACTGTCAGTTTCTAGCATGAGCACATTTAGATCTAGGAGATTGCTGTTTTTCCCAGCACCGCTGAAAACATGAAGGATAGACACATGATGTTATCCTCACACAACAAAGCTCTCTGAATAGTAGCAAAGGCATGACAGGACTGACCCAGCTCTTCTTACTTTTTCTAACCAGAAAGCTTTTGCAAATTTTTCAGTATTCTCATCCATAGGCAGTTGGCATTTCTGTCTAACTTCCCTCCTGTTATTTTTCAGGTTCTGAGGCTGCAGCCATAGGCCTTCATCCAGGGCAGTGTATTTTGAAAGTTAATGGGAATAATGCAACACATGGAAATTACAAGGAAGTTCTGGAGCATTTCACAGCCTATAGGACCAGGCAGCAGGAAGCACTGGTATGAATGCACAACCTCAAAGAAAGTGCAATAATTCCCGCCTTTCTTCTGCCTTCCTTTATTCCTGTGTTTTTCTGCTCACTAAATATTCAGAAAAAGAACATCTACATGTTTGTTTTGATTCATTTGCTTTTATGCTAGGGTCCTGCTATCAGTGAGGGGACCTGATGCCATTTGCCCTACAAATAATATGAAAGCCATTTCATGCATGCAGAATTTAATACAAAATTATTAACTGTTAACCATGGAAGTTTACCCAGCTATTGATCTAAATTTTGTTTTCTCTGAAGTTCATAGAAAAGCTGGGGGATATTTCAGCCTACTTAGAAGGTATAGAATTGATAGCTAGATTCATCTCTGTTGGAGATTGAGCATTTTGAGGTTCTAGCTGAAGCCTGTATCTCTTGAAAGGGGTTGTACCAGTGGGTGTACAGAACACATGAAGATGCTGAGGAGGACAGAGTTCAGCAAGCAGCATCCCCTGCGTGTTTGAATGGCAGTCGCCCAGGCTCCAGCAAAGACAACTCTTCACTAGAAGGACATGCCCAACTGGAACACCTTCAAAGCAGCCAACAGGAATCAGGTGAAGATTCTCATGGGGGAAGAAAATCTAGGGACAATTCAGGGGCTTCCAGAAGGAAAAACCACAGTAGAAATATAAAGTGTAATTATTATTGTAGAATATCTCTTGTCTTAGCAAAGCTTTGTAATTGAATGAGGTCTGCCAGAAGACATATTTTCTTTGCTGCAGTTTATTCAGGGGATGAAAAAAACTGAGATGCACATAGAAATCATGCACCTCTTCTCTACAAGACAGCCAGTTATGGGAATGAAGAGACTCAGCATTTTTAGAATCCCTTGGTAGCCCCTGCAAACCATGCATTTATGGGCAGTAGCTGATGGAGAGGGAATGTCTGCAAGTAATTCCAGCTAGAATAATCTGTATTTTCTATTATTTTTGATTAAAGATTAGGATGTTAAATTTCTTCGATCTGGAGCGAGTTTTCAAGGCATGTTGCCACTGTTTCAGGAAAAAGTGTAGGTGTATTTCCTCCAGCTTTTGAAAGCATAGCTCAAAAAACAGGTCTATTTTCATGTTGAGGGCTTATTTGGAAAAGTAGATGTTAAGGAAGACTACAAAAGCAAAATTTAATACAAAAGACTGATCCTGGACTCTCTGGATGCCATTGGCAACTTCTCCAGGAGCAGATGCACGTCTGTGTGGATCCCAGGCAAGGTCTGGTGATGCTGGTAAAGTCACAGAGTGTTCCAGCAGTGGAACAGGTGGAGCAGCACCCTGGTAGAAGTGTGTGAGCAACTCCCTGGCAAATTTTAATTTGACTGGAACTTGAATCTGTTCTCTAGTGACAATAGAATTGCTTTGTGTAAGAAATGTTTTCTCCTCACCACATCCCTGCCTCAGTCTTCCGGAGAGTTATTGCAGACAACAGCTTAACATACTTCCCTTCTCTTATAAGCTTCTGCTAGGATCTATGAACAGAACTAGAAGTAGTGGATATGTGGACACATACATGAGCATGGATATGTGCACACATACATGGAAGAACATCAGAATGGGGATTGGAGCATGTGTATTATCTAAAACTCTGTCACTGTCTCCATTAATGGCCAACAACAAATGTCTTCCTAAGCATATTTTCTCAGTCTCCAGCAGAACATAGTTTGAGACATTCTTTAAGCCAAAGGCTGTGTCTCTGTATTCAATATTCTTCTCAGCAGGTCTCTCTTGCCAGGTCAGGGCTGTTCATATGTGCTGCCAGACACCTCTAATGACTTACTTTGGTTCCAGCCCAGACACCTCAGACTGTTATTTCTCCACTGGTCATTGGTGAAGAAACCCCTCTCATCAGCCTGACTGTGGATAACACCCACCTGGAGCACGGGGTGGTATATGAATATGTTAGCAGTGCAGGAATCAAATCCTTTGTGCTGGAGAAAATTGTGGAACCAAAAGGTTGCTTCATTCTCACTGCGAAGGTACCGAAAACCATACATGGTCAGCTTTTGCCTAAACAGAATGGGAAGCCAGTAATATAGCTTATTATTGGCTGCTGTGGGTTTGGCTATTCAGTTGAGGTTGACATTGGTCTTCTCAGCCCTGCTTAGAGTTTTGTTCACTAGAATGAGTTACAGTAGCTTGTCTGGTATGAGTAATCAGCAAGTACTTCCAGGACTTCAGCTGTTGAGGCAGATGGAGGGGTGCCCTCAGCTGTGGAATTCTTGCTTTTATCTGCCTGGTAACATGCACTCTGCTGATACATAAGATTAATCTTTTCAACCAGGAATTTGCTTTACCTTGCAAGAAAATCAAGCAACTTTTTCCCACATGAGGGGCTGGATGGATTGCAACAGAAATTGAGTAGAACTGCTGCTATTGGAAAGCAGCAGAGTGCTGAGTGGCTTGGTCATCTCTGACAAAAACAAGCTAATAGTGAATGTTAGTGAATGTTTGTTGCATGCCAGTAATGCTATTGTTATGTCCCATGGAAGCATGCTAGAGCAGGTAACTTGGACCATGGATATTTTGATCCACTTCTGTAATTCTAAACATTTTTAAGGAATGTTAGATAACTCTGATGATTAGACACATTAATGATTCTCAGGCAGTAATAAAGGCAGCTTGCTCTGGAGGCAGCTTTATTCAACCTTTGCCTCTCACCGAGGGGAAGAAAACTGTATTTTCCCTCCCTTCCAGGACTCATACCATTGACATCCTGTCTTTTTGTTTAGGTTTTAGAGGCCTTTGCTGCAGAGGACAGTCATTTTGTAAAGAACTGTGAAAGACTCATATCTCTAAGCGGTGCTGTGGCCACCATGCCCCAGTATGAATTCCGGCAAATCTGTGACACTAAGCTGGAAAGCATTAGCAGGAGGCTCACAAGCTACCAAGAGGTACAACACTACTAATAATTGGTGAAGTCTTGAGACAATACTTCAATGTGTTAAGTGGGTCTTAGTATTCTTTATTAATGAATCCAAACTGTTTCTGAGGTGGGTATCCTGGAGGCATGAGAACAGCAAGTTACTGAAATTGCAAGTTTTGAGTGAAAATACCTTGTCTGTAACTCACTCCTTTCTGCTTGTCAGAGCTGTGGGTTAAGACATATTATTGCAGGTTAATTTCCACTGTATTAATGAATAAATATGAGAACAGATTGATGCATGTCTTATTTAACATGAATGGAACTACAGTGTATCATGGTGTAAACAAAGTGTATGTGTTTTTTGCATGCAGTTACCTGAGGTGCTTGAAAGGAGAGTGCTAGGAGATATAGCTAATTGTTTTCCTTTGTTGTTTTATGAGCTTTTTTTTTCATGTGTTATTCCAGCTGCATCAGAAATCTGAATTCCTGGATTTCTGGAATAGGAGGCAGGAAGAGAAAAGAATTGTCTGTATTGCTTCAAATGTTTTTTTGAAGGTGCAGTAGCACACACCTACTTTATTTCTCCTAGTTTGCAGATGAATTGAAAACAAAGGTGAGCCCAGCCTTCAAACAAGCCATTATGGAACCTCATTCCCTCAACAGCATGGATTTCTGCCCCACCAACTGCCATATTAACCTCATGGAGGTATCATACCCCAAAAGCACTACCTCAGCAGGGAGATCGTTCAGTATCCGCATTGGACGGAAACCTTCTATTATTGGTCTTGATCCAGAGCAAGGTGATCATTAACTTCCAAGTCATACTGATTTGATCTGTATAAAAAGTTGTGTTTTTCCACTGCTCAGCAAGGTCAAATGTAAGTTCCAAGAAAACATAGTTTTGCCAGTACCCTTTTGTTCTTAAATTGTTATAGTTAAATGGCAGCCTTCTTGTGTTGGGAAAAGTAATGGCTTCAAGCATAGAGGGGCTTCAGGTGCCGTGTTTTTGCTGGATGAACTGTTTGAGCACGATCACATGGCAGTGGCCGGGGTGCTGGTGCCCTTAGTAGAGGTGACTTGCTCACTAAAAGTGAGCAGGGGCCCATGACAATGCTAGTGCTCCATTCGGGGGGAAACTGAAGTCAACCACATTGTAGTGCTGCTTTCTACTCTCATTACTAAATAAATTCCATGCACTGTGTCAGGGGATCTATTTTCTGGTAAGTTGCTGCTATGCAGCATTTCTCCTACAATCTGGTTATTTGAGTTCCAACTTTTTTTTT